>JAIUCT010000012.1:7339354-7349992 GCA_021307375.1 Tetraneura akinire | reverse complement strand
AATAATAATAATAATAATAATAATAATAATAATAATAATAATAATAATAATAATAATAATAATAATAATAATAATAATATAATTTACCGTTCGATGCCAGACAAACGAGGATGTCTGTACTTGCGGGATAGGAGTAGTCCTCCACCCCAGGCAGCATCAATATGGAGCCACATTTTGTATTTTTCGCAAATGTCCGCGATGTCGTTGATGGGATCAAAAGCACCAAGAACAGTCGTGCCCGCTGTGGCATTGACGAAAAATGGTATGTGACCTTTGGATTTTCTTTCCAGTATAAGACGTTCCAGTTCAGAAGGAATCATGTGACCTCTATAAAAGTAAACGTCAGACTTGTGGTCCGTTATACTGTTATGTTAAACGAGGTTAATTAAATTAAAAATCACGAGAAATTAAATTTCAAACGTAATATACCTAATATTTAAGTTTAAGTATATAAGTATGATACGTATACGAGTATAGAATATTTATAGGAATAGAAAATATATATTAAAATATAAGCAGTATGGGTATTGTTTTTCTATATTCTATAAAATAAATAATTTCGTAGTTATATATTTTATTGCGTATATTATTTATATAAAAATGTATTATCGATTTTATTTATAATTTTTTCAGTACTTACCAGTACTTATTTTATGCGGGGTTAAATGTTAATGATAACGAAATTAATTTTATTCCCAACGGAATATTATGTCTATTGTTTACACGTTTAGGTAAAATATTACATACCCATATTTTTATACAATTCATTTTTTTTAAATTTAAGTAGTATCTGTTCAGGAAAAAATTTATGGTAACCTACCTATAATATAAAATATAATATGATTCTGCACACATGAGCTAAAGCTAAAGTAAGAATATTATGTATTTTTATGTTCACGTACAACAATATATTATTATTATTATTTATACACTATATATCTATACTCTGACTTTCAAGGGAGTTAACATTTTTAATATGCACATTCTCGTGGGGTGACGTTTCACCCCGACAATTACGCCGTAGCACCATGTGATGCATATTGTTCTAGAAGATGTATATATATATATATATATTATGTAAGCTTAGGGTTTATTTATTTATAAATTACAATATTTTATGTGTAAAAACATTCAAAAATGATGTATGATTTGAAGTATTGGAATAGAACGAAAAACAATAGTTGTTACTTATAATATTTTCAAATATCCAAATAATCGATAATATGATTATCACAGTCAGTGAGTCACTATACTGACGGGTTAAGGATTGTTTTAATTTGACAAAGTATGATTTAATTTGTGAGTTTACAATAAACACTGTCAATTAATAAACACGCATGCATACTTCAATAATTTATATTTAATATCATAATAATAAAAAATTGTTTATATATTTTATATAAAAAAAAGTTAATAATTAAAGTATTAATTCTCAATACATATGAATTTTAAAGTGTCTACATAATATGGAATTTTAAATTTAATTCGTTGCACTTTACATTTTATATTTTAGAAAAATATCTAGAAATACTCATTTTATTTGTAACTCTATTTAAACGAATTTCAGATTCTATGAATTAATTTTATTCAATGATAAAATTAATATTAAATCTTTTTCAAATGTAGTTATTTAAAATATTTTTTATTATTTTATTATAATTTTAACTATAATGAAAATTATACTTTATACTAGAACTAGAATGATATATATTATATTATTATATATTTTAATTATTTATATACTATAATTTTAATCAATAATGTGATATTAAATGCTTGTATAGCGATTATAAAGTTATTTATTTATAAGTTACTGATAACAATTATTGTAATTGAAATATATTATTTTGTTTAAAAACTTTGTAGTAAAATAGAAAATGAAAAAATACGTTATTTTATAATGTAAGTACCCCTACTGCCTACTATATTGTTTACTTATCATAATATTATTATTAATATAATTAATTGATATTATATGATTTAAAAAAGTTCGGCACGAATTATTGTTTTTTACCATCTAATTACAGGTAAAATACTTTAATATTCATATTTGACAATATGATATATTATTCTCTGCTAATTTCACACGCGTTATTTCAATTTCAATCGAATTATGATTATTAGGTTTGAATGTAATTTTTTTACTTTTCGTCGCTTGGAACTTCGATACAGTTTTCTGTTCCAAGTCCACAGACGGAAGCACAACTCTTTACCGAATAATGAGACTGGAAAAACCAAAAAAAAAAAAAAAAAAAAAAACATATCATGTGAATATGTAAATCATAAGTATAATATATAATAACAATAAGAAACATTACATTCGTATAAATTCTGGTGTAATTCGTATATAAGCGATATACAGGTAAAAACGTAATCATATTGTTTACGTACCTATATAATTAATAATTATTATACCTATTTAAAAACCGTGAAAATAAAATAATATACAATAATTTTTAAGTATATAAAAGAAAAAAATTAAATAAAAAATAATTAAACTCTAGTTTTATTATAATAATATAATATAAGTACGATTAGTTGATTTCGAATCAATTTCGATTAGTCATATTATACGAATGTTGTAAGTACTCGGAGAACAAACGGGATTCGAATATTGTGTGCATTACGAGAAATACAAATATCCGTCGGGTTTATTCGTCACTATATGTATATATATATATATATATTATTATGTACACCTACTAAATCCGAACGAATCAAAATTCAAAGTGCAACATCTGGAATTGTTCTCTTGTCACATTTCGTAAACGCTTCTCGTTCGTTCCCGCGAAGGGAAACGGTCGTGTATAATAATATGCGGGGTATGATGAGTGTACTATATACTAAACGCAATAAAGTAAAAGACTAAAAGAGAAAGAGAGAGAGAGAGAGAAAAGAATAGTTTCGGATTTTTACTACTAGAATTTCGATTAAACCGGGGATGTGTTCATTGCTCATCAAAAGCGTCTTCGGTCTTGCGTATAATACACGTCGTACGGGAAAAAATAATTATAAAAAACAAATAACGAAGGAATAACGTGCGATTGTGATCTGACGAAGTACATATTATAATATAAATACCGTTTTTTGACGTGCGTTTCTCGAAAATAGTCGTTTTTTAATTTCCGCGGTTCTAACTAACATATACGAAACGAAATAACGACCGGCATGTGTGTTATTTTAAATTAAAAAAAAAAAAAAAAAATAATAATAATAAAAACACCCCTATATATATATTATAAATTATATAGTACAGTGCATCACGCCGAGGGCTGCAGAATCATTTATTGTTCTTTTCGGCAGACGAATGCTTATATAACATATTATATATATAGTATAGTTATAAATTTCTAGCCCGCTGCACACAAACATCGCAGAGCCGTCAATTATTTTCCGTTTGTCGAGCAACGTATTATTATTAAAATAAAGCTATATATAAATATAAGCGCGCCTAGTGCCAATCCTTTTTTCGTATATATATATGACGTATATTATTATTATTATGTAGTTTAAACCGAAATAAATTCTTCGATATCGATTAACGACTAGGGTATGGATAAAATAAAAAAAAATAATAATAATACTATCGTAGTGTGTAGGCTTTATATTATTATAATAAGTACGTACTCGCATTACACGAGTTTTGAATAATTTTAATCGCATATTGAATTTATTGCAAACTGTAATATTTAACGACTGCGGAGAGGAATTATTTGAAAACGATACGCGTAGGTATAATACTTTACGAGAAAAAAAATATTTATTCGAACTATATTATATTGTTCTTTTCACAGAATGAAGAAAACAAAGACTTTTTTTTTTTAAATTAATTAAACATTTCGAATATCTAAAAAATTTAAATAATAATAATTTGAAATACTTTTGAAATTTGAATATATATATATAAAATAGAACATTGTTTCTTGTAAGTATAATATACCCACTGTAGATGGTGTTCGTATATTCTTATACCTACGTCAAATAGGCCATTCGAAGTATTTTACATGATACAAATCGCACATATAATATTATACAACATTACTAAATTATTAGTTATATCCTTGTTTAAGGATGTTTCGAAACTATCAGACCGACAAATCCTGGAAATAGTTAACATCGCGATACGGTAGTTTCTATGGTTTAGGTAGTTCTATTTATAAGGACGACGATTTATTGGCTCGCGTGTTATCCGTATATTATGCGATTCTAAGGGATTTTGCGAAAAACAGTAGAGCATATATTATATTATAAAATATACGTTCGTAATTTAATCCTCTCATTTGTCGGTCGCAAGCGCACGTCAACTGAAACCGTCGACTTGACCGATTTTCCGCGTTGGCAAAAACGTGATGGACGGTTCCATCAGTATCTGCTCGGGAATAAATCGCCCTCGGCGCATAAAAGAATAAAATATTTTCGAATATCGTAACCAGGCGTAAAACGAAAATAATAATTAAATTTTAAAACGTCTTCTCACCTGATTTGACGTGTACATGACCAGTTGTCCTTTGATGGAATGCAGTCCTTGTTCTTTGTATCCCGGGAACATTTTGTGCCTGGCCGCTAGAAACGCGTACATATTCGATATCGATCCGCCTGTACGATCGATTAAAAGCAATTTCAATTATTTCGTTTTTTTTTATTTTTATTTTATTATAATATAATATAATTTTCGGCAAATTTTATGAAATTATAATAATAATAAATTATAAGATGATATAATATTAAATATTACATCGTCGGGTATTACTCACCCGGAGCAAAAATCGAGTCTCCTCCTTTCCATCCGATTATTTCCCTCATTTTGGTCAATACCACGTTTTCCATGAGAATGAATACCGGAGCGATTTCATAAGTGAACATGTTGGTGTTTGCCGTGGCCGTCAACCATTCGCCCGCCATCGACACGATGTCCAGACCGCACGAGAGTTGGTTGAAAAATCGCGGATGTCCTGTATTGAAAACAATATTTATTATGTGTATATAGTGCGTGTGAAAAGGCGATTAAGTCATAAATATAAAAAAAATTTAGTAAAAAAAAAAAAAAAAAAAAAAAAAAATAAAAAAGTAGGTTTGACCAGAAAGTCTCTTCCATTTTGACGTTTATCGATCATTTATCATTTATATGATTTGATTGTTAATAAATGAAACGATTCGTTATAAAATCTTAAAAATTAATTTGTTTTTATAATATTTCATCGCTGTCCCTTCCATCTCGAACGTAATACAGAATAGTATTGATTAAATTTGTTCGGTGGATCGTAATGCGCATATTACCTATAGTCTATTTCGAGGAAAATACCGTAACAAAACTTTTACAGATTTCATTTTATCTTTTATCCTGTAAACTTGGTAGGTTTTATAAGTATAATATTATATAAGTTTACGTCGTAGCGACGGCAGGAATCGATATTGGCATTCGAAAAACGACGTAATATTATAAAATGCGTATAAACTTGGACAATTTCCCCTTTTTTAAAGTATAACACAATATTGTATATATATTTTAATACAGGGCATGACGTATCACGGATACGTTTGGAAAAGGTAATTTTAAACGCGAACGTCCCTCAGAATTTATAGATTTTATTACCCGTATTGTTATTCTTTTTTCTCTCTCTCTCTCTTCGATGGCTTTCAATATTTCGATGAAGTCGTTCCCCTCAAAAAAAAAAAAAAAAAAAAACGTATAATATTAATTATATTTTTTACTCGTACGAGTCCCGGCCCTCGACCAAATACACATAAATAATAATACAGTTATCAAAAATACGATTATTTATTTGTTTTTTTTTTTCAAGTCGTCGTCGTCCGACTCGTCACGCCGAAAAACCGCACGAACAGGAACCGTTTCCGGCGCTGACCGTATGCGGCCGATGGCACGCGTCGATAACACCATCGCTCCGTTTAAACGCGCATCTGCGTAATAATAATATTGTTATTTTTTCGCGTTATTTATTATTATTATGATCGGAAAGACGAGTATTTTGGCATGGAGAAACGCGACTGCGACTTTATATTATATAGAAGAAAAAAAAAAAATTACGAAAACAGTTTCATCGCCGAATCTTTTTTTGGCCGGCACGTGACGTCGCGTATAGTATTTTATTATATTATACCGCAACCCCCGTTCGAGCGAGACACGGACACTTTGCGACGACCCTCTACCCCAGTACCGTTTGTTGATAAGAGAGTGTGGTTTGAATAGCAGCTTGTTAGACGTCATTAACATTGAACGCGGTAGAATTCTCATCAATCATGCGCCGGAGCACGCGATCCAAAAACTTTCGCGCTCGTACGCGTTTTTCTCGAAACCCTCCCCCCAGGGGCCACTTAATAGCACCACCCTGCCATCCCCCTAAAAACGGTATACGAAACGTCCTTCTCGAGCGGCGACTTATCCGCATATAAAATAATAATAATAATAATAATAATAATAATCATCGCACGATGCGATTGTTTTGTAAATATTTATAAACATTTCAATTTCAAAACATGTTTGACTATAATATGTTACTATACGGTGACTCCGATATTCCGTATAATCGTATACAATTATATGGTTACCGGATACCGGGTATAATATTATTATTATTATTGTGATACGGTGGTTGGGTTTAATATAATATTATTTTAAGTACCTACCTATTGCGTTTCGTTTTTCACCGCAACAAGTCAATATTATATTATTATTATAACGACCAGGCGAGAGAATCGATGCAGGTAAATTTATATTCCTCTCCCTCTCATAACGGTATAAGGGCGTTTATTTACTCTACCTATCGTTTTCCAACCCTCGAGCGCACGAGTGTTATGTACGTGATATTATGTTAAAATCGAATTAATACATTATATATCTAATATTATCATATACGTATAAGCAGACATATTTATTATAACAATATAATATAGTTTATATACATAGATTTAGGTACCTACTTTATAATGATGTTATCGGAATTTAGTCGATAGGCGATCCGTGACGGGTTAGGCGTAGGGTATTTTTTTGATAAATTATATATTTATCCCGAAGTGGCAATTATAAGCATATAAAAAATGAATTTCTAACTAACAAATTTCATTTTAAAAAATTAATTAAATATACATTCCTGTAAGAAAAACAATAGGTATTTGTTTAAAATACAATTATACGAATACGATCCAAATAACATTAATAATATCAATTTATTTAATATTATTTATTTCTCGTTATTAATATTTTATAATTTATCTTCTTTTATTAAAACAGTTTTATAAACGTTTCCTGGCTATTTTTCAAAAGGTCAGATTATGGTAATAATAATAATAATTTATTATAAATTTAATTTTATCCCTAACAAATAGTTTTTAATAAATAACAGTTTCTCAATAAAAAGTATAAAATTATATAATATTATATATATTTTTCTATTCAAATTTATTAGGTCATGTTTGTGTTGATAAAATGGTTCAGAGTATTTAATTTAAATTAATTTTTTCTTCGACAAAATGATATAATACTCATTTTTATTGGAGACATGGGCCAAGTTTCGTATACGTTAATACGCGGAAATATCAGATTTAATTAAAATATTCAAATGTAGTGTATAATTTATCATTTTTATTAAATCTTTCATTTTTGAAAAGTTCTTATTTTTATAATATAAAGTAAGAGATTCAAAATTAAATCTAATTAAAAAAACATGTTTTTTTTATTTTTTAAAAAAAAACTTTTAATTGAATTCAATGACTGTACATTTCAACGAATACGAGCGTTTTTAATTTTAATTTATTTACAACATAGTAATAGGTGAACTGTGATTTTATGTTCAAAACGACTGATGATTGACATTATTATTCATTATAATGTTTGTAGTTAATATATCAATAACGTTGAATCGGTGAAAAAATAAATAATTAATAAAACTCATGGAATTTTCATAATCCATTTATTTCAAATCTCTCTTCGCTCGGTCACTTTTTGGCAGGACGTTGCAAGTAGACTTACACGTCCGCGGTCAAAATATTTCTTAGCTTTACGTTGATAATATTGTTTTAAAAATTTGATAAACGAACATTTTAACAAATAATTTTAATGCACGCGTGTATTGATATATTATTATCAGATCATAATAAAATATAATCAGTATGATCACACCGAATTACTGGATAATATGGTTACTTCTTTAAATTCGAATTGTCTATAAAAACAGGATTTCTGTATAACGCTTAAATATTTCTAAAAAGAAAAAAATAGTTTATGCCATTCGCGTATAGTATATAATATATTAATATTCTTAAATTATTTTAAGGGATGGGGACCGTATATTATTATAATGTACTATACATTCTTATCGACCCCCAGACCGGATTACGCAAACGACTGCACGCGCACAAAATCTGTTCTATCTTTTATCGTCAACCGGACATGTAATACGTGCTCGAAAATCTGACCGTTCGGTTTAAATTACGGTACACCAACAAACCCTCTTTCCATTGTATTCATATTTAAATTCATATTTATATATTATTTTTTTATACATAATTATTTTCATACTTTTGTTAAAAAAAAAAATAATAATAATAATAATAAATAATATATTAATTGATTTTATGATATTAAAAATGTTAGTATAAACTGTGTATTATTATATATATTTTTTTTTTTCGTTAATTGTGAATTTATTTTGAAACTACTAAACTTGTACAAATTAAAAGAACAATTATTAGCATAGTATGTGGTTATAATATACCGTATAAATTATTCTGGTAATAAATAATATTCACGACTTTTAAATAATTTTATTATATTATACAATTTATTTTAATATTATTTTAAATTATATTATTTATTTTATACATTTGAACGTTATTGAAACCTATCATTAGTTATTATAATTTATTATTATATGAGTATATATGACCCTATTCCGAAGTACAACTACAAGATTACAATATGTATATTATAATTTATTGAATTGAAAATCGAAGAAATAATACGTTTTTAAACTGCGATTCAATATGTAAACAATATAACAAATTAACAAATCTGATGATTACAAAAAGGAAAATATTAAAATTTTAAACGCGGATAACTTGCGTACAATTCAAATAATATAATAGATTAAAAATAAAATATAGTATTTTTTTTAAAGATTTTCCGTTAAAATGAATACTACGTGGGTAGTGAATTAAAAATCCTTGGAAAATCGTTGTACCGGAATATTTTGAAATAAATATAAAAAACCTTTTTGAATAATTATTATATTATTTTTTTCTTTTCTAATATTCTTTTTTCGTAGTTTTTACTTAAATTAAAATGTACTGTAATACTTAGTTTTATGTACAAATAACAATAAACGTCACGCCTAAACGCGCCTAAAAGATAAATAATAATTATTATTATTTAAATAAAACGTGATTAGGATGTATGCATATTAAAGTAGGTATTAAACTGTTAAATACACAAGAAGACAAAGATGTTTTCGAGTCTACAGGTTTATTTTTATGTTGGCATATAATAGTAAATAATACCGTCCGGTGTAATTTTTATTTCATAATAGGATTCTTAATTATTTCTTGTATACATAATTTACATAATTTATAATATTGTTGTGCTATTATATACATTTGACTTAATGTTTTGGGCTTAGATTTAATTATAACATGTGAATAAAATAATTATTTTTAGGCACATTTGCATCATAAATAAAAATGCTCGAGCACAATAACATGATTGTTGTTATATTATTATTGTCTACGTGAGATAATAATGATGTTAAAACGAATAAAAACGCGAGCACAATAATATTCGTCTAAATTAATTTTTATTACATAAAAATAACAAAAAAATAATATGATAATATGATAACATGATGTCAGAATTTCACACACAGAAATATTATAATTTTATTACAACCTATATTTTTATAATAATAATAAAAAAAAAAGTGGGTATTATAAACGTTGACTTATCCGTATAATAATTAATAATATACATTCCACATATTACGTTGTTTTAAATAATATATAATAATATATTATAATTAATTAACCACGTGTCTATTGTTTGTTTGTTACTTACTTTATTTTTCACCAAAAGTCTATACAATATTTTTCCATAATCATTCCGTTCTACTTTGATAATATTCTTAAAATTTACATTATGAGCGTGTTTTGCCGAAAATTATATTTTTACGTATTATTTGTTTTTCTACATCGTGTCTCTTCAAAATAATATATTATGTAAACACGTATTACGTAAATAATTAACCAGTTTGGTGTAGAGTCAAACAACTTGGTTATAGGTTATACTTATAGTTATAATATTATAATTATATATATTTTAATAAACACTTTAGAAAAAAAAAACATGTATATAAAATTAATAGGATAAAAAAAAATCATAAAATTCGTAGAATTATTATTGTAGTAAATTAAAGTTACTGTATAGGTAGTATAAACAGTGTTGTTTTCGGTTTTCTTTATTTAGAAAAATAATAATAATAACATGTTGTTGATCGTCTAAACTCTAAAATGCAGTAATAAAATAAATCATAAAATTTAATCGTTTTAATTTATAATTACTTAAATAGACTTTTATTATATTATTATTATTATTATTATTATTATTATTATTATTATTATTATTATTATTAT
>JAIUCT010000012.1:7293201-7323305 GCA_021307375.1 Tetraneura akinire | reverse complement strand
TTATTATTATTATTATTATTATTATTATTATTATTATTATTATTATTATTATTATTATAAATATATATATAATAACACAAATAGTCCTGCGTCAAGGAGCAACGTCGTCAAAGCAGGAATTCCGAAATCCCCTCGAAACATTCCGCTATAATATATTATAATAAGAATAATAATATGTTGGTCCGGTAGGGTCCAAAATGAAGGGCGGAAAATTCGACGTTTGTTATTGTAAACATTCTTGCAGTTTTGTGCGCCTCCGTTGTTGACGAACATAAAAAATGGTAATGTCCAAAATGAATCGACGCGAGATCTAATATTATTCTGGGCCAGAAACTATGCGACAGGGGTGTCCAACCCTCGACCCGCGTGCTGAATGTGACCCGTGGTAGATCACATCAATTTAAAAGTCATTAATTAATTGTATATTATTATATTAATATCACGAGAAAAGTCACATTAGTATTATTGTTTTTTATTATTATTACTATTAATAATTATATTTTTTCGTGTAATTATAATTAAATATTAATACTTGTAAGAATATTTCTGCTTATTATTTACTATCGTAAAATTATATAAAAAAAATGTATTGTATATTATAGAATATAATTTAATCATCGAATTTGAATGTATAATTATTAAAAAGTATGTGGCCCATTCATCACAAAATGTTGGACACCCCTGCTATATACGATATAATATAATATTATTGGTGTTATATCGTTTAAACGTAGATATTTTGTGTTTACGATAATGCATCTTTTTTTTTTTTATAACAGTGTTACGAGTACTGTTGGAAATCGAACCGTAAAAATCGGAAATGGAATTGTATATTTTTATTATTATACATTTATGAATCGACGGTTTTCGACTCGATGACGATATATTATTTTGTACCTATTATATTCTTCAATATTCGTATGATTGTTGGGTTCGTATTCGGTGAATTGTCGAAACGACATTTGGTTGATATATACTATATGTATAATCTAGAGCAGTGGTTCTTAACCTTTTTCAGCGCTCCCTAATAACTAACTGCTAACGCCTCCCTCATTCAAAATTAAATTTTATTCTTATAAATATATATATATTTATTTATTCATCGGTATACTATAACATTATTAAGTAAAGTAAAAACTCTTATTTTTAAATAGTAATGATTATATTTTACACCACTTAACAAAACAATTTTACTTTACTATACAAACATATTTACTTAACTATGAAAAAAAAAAAAATTATACCTATCAATGACTGCCCTGAGCCTGATGAGGAGCTCCTAATCTGGCGATGTCTGGTTCGATATTGGTCAAAGCTAAACGTAGATCACCTTTGTTGCAAGTGTTCAACCGATTTCTTTCTTTCTGCTAAGCTGAACAACAACTTATTTGTAGTGTTGTTATGTAATATTAATAAATTGTATTATTTTTAATCTCCGAAATTTGAAAAAGCTCACCGCCCTCTCAACGCCCCCTTCAAAACTATCGCCCTCCACAGAGACAGAAATGCCTCCATATTTATCGATTTATTAAAGAAAAGAAAAAAAATTCGGTCGCTCTAATATGGTTTTAGTAAAATTCTAAAATAATATTGTTTCGATAATCATATAAACTATATTAATAAGTGCCTTGATGTTATAATAATGCCTTGAAACAATTTTTCTTTTTACGGTCCGAATTCGGATGTACATTATATAATATAGCGCTATCGTTACGTTTTTGTTGTTAATTTTTTTTGCTTTTTCGTTATTAATCAAATACATGAGTGCGTTCTTGCAGCAATCGAAAAATCACGCGTACTCGTACATAGGACGGTATTACATATTATTATAATATTATATAGTTTGGATACTCCTATCGCTTCCGGCCATATTTCCTGCGTCGTTTATATTATGTACAGACGGTCGCGTCGACGGGATTTGCGGTGAAGGGACGAGGGACATTATATGTATATACGTATTATACGATAGAGGGTGGTTGTATTATATGCACATACACACACACACACACATACACACATACACACGAATGGTATGTACATCATCGGCCAAGAACGGCAGGCATTTTAATTAAAGGGCTTAGTGCGTGTTGAGGAATTCGCAATAACCCGAAGGGATAACAAAAGCGCGAGGGTTTTTATTTTATTTTTAGTTTTTTTCCCCCCATCAAAACAACTGCGGTTCGGAATGCGGGACGCGTGTATATATATATATATATATATATAGCTCATGCCGCCGTCGCGGATGTGGAACATCTGTTGCTGAACAGCGAAAAGTAATTTTTCACCCCCTTCGTGTCCCGTGTTCGTTTCTCTATTTCTCTCCTCCACTGTATACACGTATATAATATGCACGTGTTTATTTTTTACCCTTATTTGCAAAACGTCCGGCCGTCACTCCGTTGCAACGTAGCGCGTGAGTATTATAATATACGTGTTTTGGCACTCTTCGTCGAGGGTCGCGCGATCCGTAAAATACTCGTATGCGGACAAAAATCGAATCTGCGGAATATATATAATATACGATCGTCACGGTTTGATCCAAGAGGTTAGGTCGTGTCCTTGAACAATATTAATACATTTTGATCGTTATATTTATTTACTTAACAATAATTAGTATAAAATAATATTTAAACAGAAATATATCTTTGAAATAAATTATAATATTGTTATCGTATTTCGAAAACATAATATCATAATGATATAACTTGCAATCGCGATTGTCAGAATTATTCGTATTCTTCCAATTATTTTCTGCGAGCTTGTACGACTTACAAAAAGTACGAATATCGGTGAAACTTTGGTTCTACCTACTGCTCTCAGTCAGTTCCGAATTTCGGTTTTATAGCTGTCGGCGGAAGTCCGAAAAATAAAATTGATATTATTACACTATTTATTTATTTTTATGTTTAATTATATTTTTAATTTGATAATACTATTTGACAATTATTATTGAATTATAGGCAAACAATATATTACCCATATATATATATAACTACCCATAAAAATTATTATTATTATATATAAAAAAAAAAATTAAATAATTCTTATATTATGGGTTTTAGAAGTATAACAAGTATTATTATTGCATTACGATAAGTATAAAAATTTATTTATTAGCGTATGCTTGGTTATCATGGTACCTAGAGTTAGGCAAAACTTTTTTGAATCGACATTTATATTGACTATCGTTTTATAGTTTACAACTTTAAACTGCATATTTTGTAACAATAGTATCTATATATACCAATATATATATATCTATATATATATATCTATATATACCTTTGTAAAAGCAAATATACTATTTGTATTCTATTTTCTATAGTAGTTAAGGTGGCTTGTTTAACACTTTATTTTTCGAAATGGTCGCCAAATTCAAAACCCCATTTTTTTAGGTACACTAGTATTATACCTGTAATTTAATAATGTTTGAAATAGGTCCTTCCAAATAAAAACAATTTAATATAAATATAAATATTGAATAATAATATATTCTGAATTCATTATGTCCTTCATATATGTAGTAAAGTTTTGGAACTCTTATGATAATATATAAATTGAAATTTTAAGTTTTCAATAAATATGTCAAAATTTTAATTAATACCTATATATTATTTGATTGAACTTCATTCAGAATCATTTACGTGAATGGTATGATTTATCATTGCATCTAAACAATTTTAATTAAAATGCAACACTTTCCACACCACACCTCTATCCTATATGCATCATTAACATTCTATTATATCGATAACAGTACACAAATCGATCAAAATATAAAAGTATTTTTAATTATAAAAATTACACGTTTTATATTTATTAAACACAGGCAATGTTATTGTTTTTATTACGAATTGTCGTGCTCGTTTATATTTATAGTTAATAATAATTTTATTCAAAAAATGATATTCTCAATGGTCCATTTTAGCTTCATTTATAAATATATTATTATATATTATGTTGACCGTAACTATACCGTGTATGGTAATGAATCAGGTAAACCAAAAACAAGAAGAAAATTAATGACGGATGACACAATAGGCTTTAAATAATATTATAGTAGAGTTATGTTATAATGATTAATGTGCACATTAAAATGTTTAAGATGTGTGTTATACTATAATTTACAAAATACATTCATGTCGTGAATATAATATTTCATTTATCAACACCAGAAATTTCGTAAGTGAATTTGTCGCAAAAACTAACTTTCACGCGGGTATCTATAATGGTGAAACTTTATCTATTAATCTCTATGATTTATTTAAATAATTTCAATATTATGGAAAATGAGATATCACCTATACCTTGCTATAGTTTAGTATAAAATTTGATAAAATATTGTAAATTTGATCGTGTTTCATTAGTGTTTTGTTATAAAGGTGTGAACTATTTAATATCTACATATTATGTTTAGGTAGTAGTTTTGTAATATTAGCAATAAATTATAAAATGAAATTTAAACTTCAAAAACATAAATTTATTCAGTTATGTATGAAATATTAATTTAATACTGTTTTATATTTTCAGTTTCACGTATTGTATAAATGTAAAATCTTACTTAATTTTGGTACTAGCTATAAATTTTTTCTAAAATAAATAAAAAATATTTATGTGCAAATTTAAGAGAAAAAATATTATCATACGTTAGATACTTAATTATTATATAGTAAAAAATATTTATTTAATGTAATTGGAACTACAAAAATGAATTATAAAATAGAAATTAAATGTTTAAATCTTAATAAGAGCTAAGAATATAAAATAAACACTTTAAATTTATATGACATAATATTATGCAAATACATTAATTCCTGGGTATTTATTTGATTTTATGAAATTGTTTTAAAAATTACATTTAACCATTATTACGAAATGGTTTTTGAAGCAGAATAATAGTGTTTTTAAAATTTATTTATAGTTATATGAATGAAATTTTTTAATGAAAAATTAGTTTTTTTTTATCTATTTTTAATTTAAATTGTTTCCATTTTTCTAAGTAGATGTAGTAAATCAGTTGTATATGGTTTAATGTGAAATTTAACTGTTTACAAATGTTACAAATGAAAATGTACTGAATATATTTAAATAATGATTTTTACCAATAAATTACGACATGTAAAAAAAGTATAAGATTTTAAAATTTATATCGAAAAGAAAACAAAGTAATAATGTAGGGGTATGGAATTTTTATCGATGTCGAGCAAAATATAGGCGTGTGAAAATCTATAGGGCGTATACAGTTATATTATAACAAATAACAAACATTTCATTTCATTATTAAATATTTTATGACGACCAAAGCCACAAACAACATTAATTATAATTGTTATCTGCTGGCAAGTAGATGAAACGCGTAAACGTCTATCAATAGAAACAATCTTGATAGTTTTCGATGTTTGCGTTTTGAAATTTCCATAAAATTATATTTTTGTTTTTTAACAACGATAATGCGGAATAAAAATGAAACGTTAATAATACCTACTTTGAGTGAGTGGATAAAAAACGTAGCTATATATAATATAGAAAACACACATGTTAACTATATTAAAAAAACAAAAAACAAAAAACAAAAAAATAAAAATAATTTATGTTTCCGATTTAGAAGTATTTTATATTCTTATTATTGAACAAAATACAGCAGGGGGGAAAGTATAAATCACGTAGGTATCTAACTATAATTAAGAAAGGCATAATATAATATGGTTATAAAAATATCAACAAAATAAAGCTATAAAAATAATAACCGGTTGTGTGGGATTTTTTTTTCGAACTGGTTTCTTAGTCCTGTCAAATATCAATGCGATACACAGACAGTTACTTCATTATACCTAGTGCGTTCTATTACATTGTTGTGTACGAATAAAACATTTTATTTTATACAACGTTTCTCATACGTATAATATTATATAACAATGAACACATATTACGCGTTTTATTTTTTTTTTTATTTAATATCATCATAAAATATATAATAGGCTGAAGTTCTATGTCTTATCGCTTCATATCACAACGGCATAACGTATTAATTTAAATATAATACATTATATTATAATCGATAAAATATAATACATTATAAAATATACATTTCGATAGAAAAACAAAATATTTTTAGACACATTAATAATATGATTTAATATCTTCTATCCCACCGACATGGCAAAACTTATTCATTATAATATATAGATTCATAGCTCTTCGGCTATAAACGGCTATGAGAACTCATGTCAAAAATATAAAAAATGGTGGCATCATCTCATCTTCTACTGAATTAATCTTAGCTATTCTATTCCAAGACAATAAATCGAGTTATCGGACCACTTGGCAAATTCACTGGAAAAACAAAACAGCAAAACTTAATAAAATTAAAACCTCAATTTATCCTTGGTCATAATCTTCAACAAGAAAATAGGTATCAAACGATTTTAAACGGTCTTAGAATCGGTCATACAATGCTCTCACTCACGGTTTTTTAATAGTAAAATACGAGCAATCCATCTGCGTAATCTGCGGAACTTCCATCACCGTACAACATATTGTACTCACAGACGGCAGATTGCAGATTATACGAAAAAGCCAGAATTTCACAAAATATTTAAATTATCCTATTAGAATCACTTGGTGCGAATCCAGCATCGTTATGAAAACTACTAAAATTTTTAAAAACCACTACTTTGTTTATACATTTGTATAAATAAACATATATATATATATATATAAAAAAATGTTTTAAATGAAACGTTCATAATTATTGTAAGTTGTAACTAAAAATTATCCTTGTATAATATATATTATTTTTTGTATAAATTTTAAATGTCAATTAATGGCATTGGATGATGCGGCTTGTGTTATAATAATATAAATGTGTGTAAATATAATATATAGACCGAAGTTCTATTGTACAACGCCTCATACCAAAACGACATAACGTATCGATTGAAATATAATATTATAATCGTGAATATATTATAATACATAATAAAATACACATTTCATTAGAAAAACAAAATATTCTTAGACACATTAATAATATGATTTCAGATATACGAATAATATGAATATATAATTATTATTGTAAAATGAGCGAAAATAATGACCTAAAAACGTTGTTCGGGGAAAAATAAAATGTATATTTTCAAAACGACACTCATATGAGTACTAAACATGGTCGAATATTAAATTATAATATTAATAAATAATAATATAACGATCGCCTTGTTTGAATTATTATATATATATAGGTAGGTATACATATAAGATCAGACCCGTTCGGCCGCTTTCCAGTTTCGGGTCACACAAGCCACGCACACGCCCGAGGTTTTATATTGTCCATTAGAGATTAGAGAGAGAGAGAGAGAGAGAGAGAGAAAAAAAAACAAAAATAAAAGGGGTCTATGGCCGGAGGCTATGATTTGTCGTTCCGACATCCTCATCTGGACGTGTATATTATAAGTTTATAACATACGGATTATATTATGCGTGTTATTTATATTCGGGCCGGATTGTTTACTGCTAACGTATTTGAGGCTGGGTCCGGCTCCCCCACCGACAAATCGAACCGACTCGTCGTTTTGTCCGTATAGTCGGATCGCATATACAAACGTTATAACGCGGTTTTTTTTTTTTTTTTATTTATTATTTATTATTTATTATTATTAATATCCTCAACGTAATATCAGTTTAATATTATTATATACGTTGACATAATAGTTTATAACTATACATGTTATTAGAATATATCCAATCAAGTGGGCTGTGGGCATCGATTTTTGTTTTTGACTGTGGCCTTCGACCCATATCGTATATAATAATATATCATGTTAAAAAATAAAAACCACTTAAGGATTTATCGTCGGCCGATCTTTGTATCTACCGCGTATGTTATTATGAAACGTATTCGAATGGAAATAACAAGACTATAATATAATATTCATCTGGTATTGCGAGTATATTTATATATATATATATACATGTATATGTCGTACGTATGGTTTATAATTTTATATGAATATTCGAGATAGAGAAAATCGCGTCGTACCTACTACCAGATATGGGTTTATCGAAAACAACAAAAAACACATACCATTATTTTTACTCGTCGGTTGTCGAACCGTTCAGTATAAAATATATTATAGGTACTGAAGCCCGGTTTCCAATTACCTTAACATTTCGGTTGTTTTTCCAGTCTTATTTTTTTTGCCATCAGACCGCATCTGGTCAAATCGGATTTTTGTATAATGACGTCAACATAGTGTTTATTATTATTATTATTATTAAACTATAGAAATCGTAAACGCAAACCCACACGCGATCAGCTACGAAAATATGAAATATGTTTTTTTTTTTTTTATGTACATTTAGATATAATATGATATGTAATTATAATTATTAATTGAACATCACCACAGACCGTAGGCAGAAACCAACTGAAATTTTTGGGGGGCTAATACTAATCACAGCATTACATAAAGATAAGTGCCTCGATGTTAAGTTAATCCAATTTATTAATTATTACTTATTATAAGAGTACTGTAACGCGGTATATTGTATAAATGTCGTAAGCAAATAGTCAAATCAGACATTTTGTCAAATGCCTATAGGCAAATAGTAAAAAAAATATTTCGAATAAAATTTTACTATTTGCCTAGTCAAGTGACTAAATGGCTAAGCATTTTACTAAATGCCTGTTGTGCATTAGTAAAATAGTAAAACAACTTATTTTGGAGTTTTACGCTATAGCCATTATTATTTATAATTATAAACTATATAATATAATTAACTAAAATTATATTGTAGTATTTGTGGCGTATTTAGGGATCCAAGGGTACTGGACCCCCCCAGAACCACAGTAGAGATCCTTATTTTTTATATAATATTTATATACAATTTTTTATTCTTATTTTGTAAATTTATAATTTATTGATTAATATATAAGGGGAAAATTTTGGACCCCCACCCCCAAGAATTTTGTTCAAAATACGCCACTGAGTATAACGTATTAGTATATGTTATATAAAAATATATTCTACTCATGGTAGAGTGAACAATTTATAATATGGTAATTGGACAACATTTATTTTACAAATTTAAAATTCCCAAGTATTATAAAACTATAAATTAATTTAATTATAATATACAATTTTTTTTTAGCCTAGTTGTAATAAATAGTTGTGATTTATTAAATTAGGTATATATATATTTTTTTATACAATTATATATTTTGTTAAATTATCTATTTATTTATTCTTACAATTAGAAGTTTGGACTGCTTGGTGACATTTACTTGAGCATTCAATTTTATTTTTAAAACATATACAACGTCCAAAAAAATATTCTTTATTTTAAAACTTTCTATAGAATATTGATTGAAAATCCCAATGTATTATAAATACTATTATGTTATCTTTATATTAATTTGACAAATTTTAATGTGGTTATCTCTATCACTGGTCATTATTATAAGTTATAATGGTTACGGCGTACAACTACAAAATAAGTTGTTTTACTATTTGACTAATGCACAACAGGCATTTAGTAAATTGCCTAGCTATTTAGTCAGACGACCAGGTAAATAGTAAAATTGTATTCGAACTATATTTTTTTACTATTTTCCTGATTTTACTATTATAGGTACCTAAAAAATAGACATAGAATTGTAAAAACGAGAACGAATTAATGATATATTGATGATATAAATATTAAATAATAAATATAATATAATGTAATACGACAAATATTTGAGGGGACTAAACCCCTCAAGTTCCCCCATATTTCCGCCTATGCCACAGACTCTAATATATGGGTACGAGTATAATATTTAGGTAAATCACACACTCAAATGGTTTTATCAAAATGATTATAGAAAACCGTATCGGATTATTGCCGTCATTAATAATCTCATGTTATTCCTATCGGTTTATCCTATATAGTACGAGTATATAGTGTATAATACATATAGCTACCAATAAATATTTAAATTGTAATAAACAACTATATGCTGACTAGAGAGATATAATCGTCTGGTATTTCAATGTTTACGAAACGTTTTAAAAGTGTAAACGACATTTTATTGCAAATATTTTCCTATAATTTGACAATTTATATTAAAGTTTTCAGCAGAGGAATTTAATTTTCGATAGCTTTCCGTTCGTTGCATATAAATGTAAAATTTATCGTTCCATTAAGTTAATTTGACAAGAAATCGACAAACATTCTCTGAATAAAAAATATACATGAAATGTTACAATGTGTAAATTTATTTTAAATCGTTATTAATTATATATATATATATAGTCACTATATATCTATAGTCCGCAGTGTATTTTTTAGTAAATATTCAACACATTTACGACTTTGGTATATTATTGTATATTTTATATTTTGTGTATAAACTTTAAACGGAGTCTATATGTACAAATAAAATATAATATTGTATACGCGAGTATAATATGATGTTTAAATAATGTACGATAAAATTTAAAAGAAAAAAAATATATGTTGTTTGAAATTTTTCTAACGTGACAATATAATATTGTCAATTTTTATTATCCGTGTATGACAAGGTTTTATCAAAGGAAAAATTTTAAAGTGATAAAAATTATAAGTGGTTCTATCATTCATAAATCATAACGTATGCCTATATGATAAGTTAAAATTGAAGAATTAATATGCACTCGTATAATTCCAGCATTATAATGCCGTTTGATTTTAGACAAAGTATAAATAAAAATAATTTTATTATTAATTGTCTAGGTATTATAATATATATTTGGTATAAGTATTAAAATCATTTTAATTTAATATAGAAATTCTCGTTCTTATTATGTACCTAAGTATATAATGTTTCATAAAATTGGCAATTTTGAGTTGACATCACGAGTTGCACAAATGCACAATACATTGTTTTTAACACATAACATATTTTACTATATATATTGTAAACTCTTGTACACTATTACCACTTCCTCTGCACGATTTCTGACTAGGTAGTAACAATAATCGTAATACTATGTTTGATGCTGTTACCTAATCTAGATTTAGTAATTTTTTTTGACAGTGCACTGTAAATTTGCATATATTGTGTTCGATTTTTTCAACTCGAATTTTTTTCCCTTTTAATAGAATATAAAAAATTTCCAATGTTAATATTTATTTTTAACAAAAGTAAAATGAATTTAATCGTATACAAACTGTAAACAACTAATAAGTCATATAGTGAGAAAATATATAATACGTACAACATAGATATATCAACGTAATAATGCGTAATATCGGTTAGGTATATATACATTTATTTCATCATATAATATGATTTATAGCTCGTATTTCTAATTTGATCGATAAATATATTGGTTCACTTAAATTTTATATTATAAATGAATGTGCATCTAAATTTGTAATGATCATTCTATAAAATGCCCAGAAAATATATTATTATATTTCGTGGTTAATTTATACTAAAATTATGTTTATTTATATTTTGCCTAAAATCGCAACCGGAATTATATCTATTGCCTAGATTATGTTTATAATAAGTTTACATATTTCCGGGGTAAGGCGCGGTAACATTATTATAATGCACACTTTAAACTAAAATCTAAAATAATTCGTTCTCGTACGGAAATGTAAATTGTATATTATAATGTTATATAGGTGTACACGGGAAATAGATGTTTGGCATATTATTATAATAATATTATTATTCTTTGGTCAGAGCACGTGTCATTTGTTATTCGCGGTTCAAACGGCACATCGATAGCGGCGGCAAAATCAATTAATCATCGCGTGTAAATAAAAGACACATTAAGCCGGCAGTAAGTAGTCATATTAATATAAAATAGGGGTTGGGGTTGTACGCGCGGCAAGACCTGGCAATAATCCTCTCGGCGGCGACGGCGTCTGCGGCGGCAGCGGTATAGACGGCAGTACGGGGAGGAGGGCGCACCGGGGACTTTGGGACGCGAGTATTTTCGCACTATAAAAGAGGTTTTGGTTTTGATAGTCTAATAAATTACTACCCGGTAACCCTCATCGACGAGGATTTGTGTAAGATTGATGGGAAAAGATAAATGCGGGGGGAAAAAAATCGAAGGACGCGCGGTATAGAAAATAATAATAATAATAAAAAGGCAGAATGGAAGAAAAGATACTTCGTATGTATATAAGATATTATATATATATATAAGATACGCGTTCGTCGGTTTTGGCGCACGAACCCATAAACATTTCACTTATACGGCACACGTATAGGTCGGTTTTATCTGATACCGTTGTTTAGCAAAGGCGAAAAAAAAAAAAAGTCATATTTATATGCACGGTGTATACGGACGAAATCTCCAGTGCGCAACCCTCGGATAGACCACCCTCGTCATTTTCGTCATTGATAAACAGCACTGGCAATCTGGTCCTCGGCATAATCTCTTCGATTATAATAATAAATATGATATACCCACTCGGGTCGGCAAGTTGGGATGGAACAGAATTTTGTCTAACGGTCCGTAAAATGACATTATTACACACGTCGAAATATGTAATAATAATAATAATAACAATAATGTATATACGAGAATATAAACAATAATATTATACCAAATGAACAGATTTTCTTTCACAACAGACGTTGAATTTAAACGACTGTAGACGCAAAAATGTAACGTTGTACTCTTGTACTCGTTAAGATTCTATGAGAGTACTCCTGGGCCTTGGAGCCCGTCGTTATTTTTTAATTAAATTAGATAAAAAAAAAAAAAAAAAGAAGTTTTATATAGGTACTTAAACAGAAAGTGTGAATAATTTAATATGTAATATTATTGTAGACGTATAGGAATTCCACGTTTTTATTGATTTTGTGATATATTATACTCGTAATATTACTACGCGTGTTCGCGTTTATCAATTATCAATAATAATTTTCGTTATTTAAAAATTAAAATGATATTGTTTTGTTAATTAGTAGCTTCCCATTTTCAAAAATGAGATATAACACCGAATGTCGTTTTTCAGAAAAATAAATGTTGATAAAGAATAGGTACATTTTAACGATAAAATACGAGTGGTGTTAGATAGGTATAAACTATAAAGTTTTGTGAAGTATAAACTTTCCCTATTCTAAAAACCACCAAGAAATTATATTAAACTTTCATGTTGTTCATAATTAATAAGGATAGAAACTTTTTGTAATATTATTTTTCATTCATTTCATGTATTTGTTTTCCACCTTCCACAAAGCTTTATATCTTTAGTTTTGAAAGTGTTTGGTGATATATTATAATAATAAATTTTATACTTCTATATATAAATAATTCGAGTGAACAGAAATAAAACGAGGATTTAATATAATCTATTTAGCGTTACATTTTTTAGATATTCTGTGAAGAATTTTTAATTTAGAACATATATTAAAATATTAAATGATAATATAGAAATTAGAATCCATAATAATATGTTAAATAATAAATACACATTTATTTTAATTTAGTAGGTACAAATTAATTTATTAATATAATATACTAGTTTATAATTTAAATATAATTATATAACATAACATAACATTAAAATTAATTAATATACATATATAATATATTTATAGATTAATTATTTTCTTTTATGATTTATGAAAAAACACCATTCGTCTATATAATTAGTATTTTTATTTAAACTCGATTATAAAATATAAAAATATTAACTTTTAAATTCATAAATTTGTTACATTATTGTAAAATTTTTACATGAGAAAATTAAAATGAATATCGTATACTATTATCGATATTTACGATACTTTTTTTTTTTTTTTTTTTAAATATAAACGTTTGTACTTAAATTAAAAAATTAACGGCCTGAATTGAATTTTTTTTAAATAAACCAAGTTTATATACTTAATTAAACGCTTAACCGAGTAAAAAATTAAAGAAATATAATTTTATTTACAATACAGAGATTTGGTGTTCGGCTAAATCATTTCTGATTATTTAGGTATAAATTGTGAAACATGAAATAGGGCGTCGCACATATAATCATAATGTAACCATTGTAACCTATCATAATCTAGTCATTTAGTTTAAACTGCTTTAAACTATATACCTATTTGAAATTTTTTTTATATTATATACCATATACTCATACAATTTAAGTTCTTTATAATACCTACATGAATTATTATAAAATATATAAAATATATTTTGTAATTTATTAATCCGCCGTTGATTTATTAGTAAGTAATTACTATGGGAACAAATGAAAAGTAAAAATAAATTTATACATTTTGAACTAATGTTAAATATTTTGCACGGCAAAGGGAATATCTAATCATCATTTATGGATATTATTGATAATAATTAATAATATAATACTCAACCTGACAACCTCTGGATTTATAATTGTGTTAATTAGTTGTTAAAATGGGTTTTCATTTACTTTCGATTATAAAAATAATAAATCAACATTATATTTTAACTATTATAAAAAATCTGTACATACTTTATTGTTTTACTTTTTATTCATAATTATTATAAACACAAAATAATATTACTGTTCGTCTATCAATGTTATAAATATATAGTTAAAATTATAGTTTATACAAAATTATTTGCAATTTATTATTATAACTTGTTTAGTTGTTTGTAATAATACAGTGATTTTTATAATTGATGAAATTTTCAAGTCAATTCCACCGCTATCACTGTTGTTTACAACGAAATAATTTTATTACTTCTTGTTAAAACGTAAAATTAATAGAAATAACGAAATAATTTCCAATGTTTATAAATTTCTAAACTCATTGAATAATCTAGATATAATATGATTTTTATGATTATTTCGTGGCTTCTACCGTACATGTAGTAATATAAATGCACATCGTTTTTATAATAATATAATAATATTTATATAATAGTACGTATATGGCAAATGACCCATTTAATATCTTGATGTCTGCAGGCAGGCCTGGATTGAACCGGCGAGCTACCGAGAAAATCTCGGAGGGCCGCGTAAAATTCGGGCCGATAAACAAAAATATGGACCGTTATTATTATATATTTTTTATTAAATTTATACTTGGTTATGTTTTTATACAGATAGTATGAAAATATGTGAAAAATTGCTATATTATAGCACTGATAATTGTACTCATTGCATTGATTAATTTGTTAATGTGATATAAAAAAAATTGTTAAATGGGCAGACTCTTTGTTGAGGGCCGATAGAAATTGAAAATCTCGGTGGGCCGAAAAGTCTCAATCCGGTGCTGTCTTCAGGAAAGAAAAATATGATATGTAATCAAATATTTAAATTATGATAATACGCATTAGGTACTTTTATTATTATTTATTATAATAATTATTATTATTATATTCATCTATTATATTTTAATTAAACATTTTTATTATACCTATTGTATTAACATTGTATTGTTATTGTTATAAATTTATATGTAATTGGACATTGTCCGTGCGAAACAAAGACAATAAATAATATTATATAACATGTAAATAAGGTAAAATAATGTAAATTAATTAATGGTAAAAAAAATAGTTTGGATCGCATATTATGTCTAATAATCGTTTGCCACTCCTATAATATTTTGTATAACGAATTTGTGATCATAATTATTTATAATATCTTCGTTATTGTTTGGCCCACTATATTTATCATAAATACATAATATTACAATGGATCCGTGTTTCATTATTTTACCGATCAAAACTGAGTTATGAATTACAATTGATATATTATTATCTTATGATATACTTACATCGATATAAATTATTATGTGATACCTGAATAAAACACAGAATTATTCACAGGAATAGTTAATCGAAATATCATGTTAAATGTGTCAAAATGTCATTATTGTAAAATAAATTGACTGGCATGTCAAAAAGGGTCTAGAGAGTAACGTTGAAATTTTCTCACTATGTTATAAACTAAGAAATTTGTGTACAATCATTATTATAAATCATAATAATGTAAATCGAATATTATTAAGCAAATATAAACCGAAAGCTGGACGTTTTGTTGATATGATTTATTTTAGTTCAAAATGAATTATGAACAACAATAAGACGTTTTGAACGACCTAATTTCCACAATTTTTATTTTGAATACTCCATGGGCGTATATTATAAGAAATTAATTATTGAAAAATAAACATTTCAATTAAAATCTTAATTGTACCTAATATTATATTTTAATAAGCAATTATTTTTTCTATATAACTACGCAATATACCTAATTAAAATAAAAACAATATAATATTATTTGTATTACCTAGAATACTACTATAAAATTAAATTTAAATTTAGTTACTTAGTAGATATTATTATGTAATAATTATCATAACATACACGATAAGTCTAACGGATTAAATTATTATAATACAATACTAAGAAAATCAAAAATGCAATAATTACATATTAATATTATAATAGGTAGGTTTATAGTATATATTCTTCTTATTTGATTGTTATTCCATTCCGTATAAACTATTTTATTGTTGTGCAGATAATAATATTAGGTATGCTAAATATTGTTTATGGGTTTTGATAATATTATTATTATTATTATGATAATTATTATTATCTAAATACAGGGCCTGGCCACGAACAATGGTCAATTAAAAAAATAACATTCGAATAATAGTATAAATCAGTTTTATGGTTCATCGTGTTATTTATTATTATATAAAATTGTCGGATAATAATATTATTGTTTTATTCCTATAATTTGTTGTGCTCAAATTTACACAGTATTATTGTTAATTTCAACCAGTAGGTACACGGGAATCACGTCATTATAATAATATTTTATTATTTCATTATTGATATAATATTATTATTATTATTATTTCATATTATTGTTAGGTATTGTTAATTTTATATATTATGTATATTATCGGAGAACTTATATTGCCTACCCGATACTCCGTGTTACGTTTTAAACGTATTGCTTTTAAATTAATATTATTATAAATGGCATTTAAAGGCACGCTGATAATCAAACGGGATTTATTCACACGATTAAAATGTGATTTCTAGTTCATATATTACACTTATTTTTATAAAATTATATCAATAAACGTAATATCGTAAAAGTATAAACTAATATAAATTGACTAAATTATTATGGACTAGTCATAATTTATACTGTGACATCGTTAACCAGTGGCTCAATTATTGTTAGAGTCAAATTTTTTTTACTTTCATACAAAATATGTTCTTAACAATGTTATGAAATTGGCTTTATTTCCTAACTACACTACTATCGATGACGTTTTCATATGATACCTAAAAGTCATAATATATCATTTTGATTTAAAATGATAAAAATTGTCAAAGTTAGTTTTTGGCGTCGTTGATCTGTCATAATACCGTTATGGGTATATTTTAAGGAACTTAAATATTTTACGAAATGATATTATTCAACAATCATGGTCGTATTTGACGTTTGTGTTTCTCACGGAAAAGTGCAACTACTTACATCAGAAACGATTAAAGAAAAGCGTATAGACGTAGGTATATAATATTCGTATAGGTATACTCGTATAAATGATAATATTAGGTACGGTTAGCGGTTACTGGTTACGCCGCGAAACATTATGATATTCTATTCTATAATTGTATATCGATCCTTACCGGTGTAATGAAGTCCAGCTATGTCTTTGGACAGCTGATACTTCGACTGTTCCTCTGGTTTGGAGTTCATCGTGACGGCGACGGTGACGGTGACGAGGGATGTTTATCTGAAAACAGAAACGTAAACATAACGATATTTTCAAACGAGCCAGTGACGCGTTAGCGTGAAAACAATATGTCCGGATCGTCGGCTAATTAGACAATATTACAGTAGAGTGTTATATTTAAATGACGTAATTATTATTAATTCGTTGTAATAATAACAAAACGAGATTTCTATGACATCGATAACATAATAATTCATTATTGTTATTTTATTTTTCGTCTAACGTGTGCCTGTTCAGATACAATTATACGTACACGTCGTGTATTTCGTCATATTATCGTTTAAAATATACAAATATAATCATATAAAATTATTATTATGTTTCCCATATCCTTTCGGATCGTATATACCTATATACAATATACAATATATTTATATATTTACCGGATTTTACTTCTGTGACGGCGGTTTTACCCCAATAGGTAATATGGCCCACGAAGGTGTGTGTGAGTCGTCGACGCTCACGGACGATGAAGTCGACAGTGGAGCGAATTTCTGAATGCTTGCGAAATGCTGGCCGCGAAGACGGGGGTACGCGGTTAGAAAAAAACGGTCCGAAGAGCTTGCGAGCAGCGCGCGGCCCGACGACGGGGCATCCCGGACGGAGGCGTGCGAGCCGGCCGAGCGCCGACCCACGGGAACGCGCGCAGGGTCCGCCTACATCCCTTCGAAAAGCTGGTCCCTCCGTTCGCAGCCCCCTGCGGGCAGAGGTATCCTGCGATTCCGGCGCCCCCGAGTTTATCGCGACAAAACCCATATACATGTTTATATATATATATATATATAGGTACCTAATATCGTTGATATTGATTAATACATTACCGTTCACCTTATATATGTATATATATTATATAATATAATAATGGGCGCAAACAAACATGAAATATAATATGCGCGCCTCGTGGAATTTATAATAAATATAAATTTACGTTTCCAGCGAGCGCGTGTCGAATAATAATTATTAATACCGCTTTGTGTTATATGATATTATTATTATATTAAACGACAATTTTACGTATATTATATATTATACGCAAATGCCTATATATTTATATTTAATGTATACGGACCGGCGGAGACTGCGCATTATTTTAATGCGTTTTATGTTTACGCGGGAAAATCTAACCAATATTTTATTCCCGTATATGCGATAATATTATCATAATAATATGATAGTATTTTATTTATTATTATTTATTCGCGACGCGGTTAAGCTCGTCGTCCAATATAATTATTATAATAACGTGTGTAATCGTCATATAACGTTTTATTGCTATATAGAGTGCCGTCCGCCTCGAAGGGACCGGAGTATGACTATTTCGGCGGCGCGTATATATTAAAATTTTTCGACAAAACTTTACAAAGGGATTCGAGCAGGGAGGACGAACTCGACGCACTGGAAAATTAGCAGCGACGCGATATTTCCGTCGTCCGACCAGAAGTTCGACGCGGGGACCGTAATACAAATTATACGCATCGTAATACACCGTTGCAACATGCCATTTTCGGACGCCTTTTAACGAAAATCGTTTTTCTTTTTTTCTTTTTTTTTTTTATATCGTAAACTCAATCACGCGACATACTGTATCGTTTCACTGTCACGCGTGCATTCCATATTATACGTTCCTTAAAACATTCCGTCTTGAAAATAATTTTCTACGAATAATTTTACTTGATATTCTAAATATATCGTGTGTACGGATATAACACACATACCGTACATTTTATTAACTATATATTATTTGTTTAACGTTATAAAAAAAAAAATCGATATTTTTAGGTTGTAGAATTTTTAAATGTTTTTTTTTAATATTAATATAGTTTATACAATTTTTTTTAAGCTAAGTAACGCGTACAATTTATCGAGACACACAGACATGTTTTATAATAATTCTTATGAACATAGAACCAAATAAAAGAGATTAAATATTTTATATTTCCTCGACAACAATTGATTAGGTTTAGGAGATATTTCAATGGGTCAGGTCAGGTCTTTATCGTGGACCAAAAATTCAAATAATAGAAGAATTAATATTTTTATGATAAAAATCTTAAGTAATTTTTTTTTTTATGTTGCATTTCTTTAAATAATTTTGATGAGAAAATGATAAAAATATAAAATATTTAACATATTAAGGATAAATTAAAATATTGATTAAATGATTACATTTATATTTTGATCTTTCGTATTATAATATAATCTAAAAAGTTTTACATTTCTATTGTTTTTTAATTAAAATATTTATAAGACAAAAACGTAATTATTTTGCAATCTCGTATTATATCGTCGCGTAAGCTAAAATACACAATTCCTTAAAATAATAAGAACGTATCCAAAGTCAGCTGGTGTATATATTATATTAAATTAAATGATAAAATCTTGTGCGAAATAATGTAAAAGCAGAAATGCATTCATTACATTACACGGGCACTTACTACTACTTTAGTAATTTTAGTAATTTTACAATAATCAAATAAATATTTACGGTTTAACAAGATTTATATGCCAGTGTAATTATCATTTATCGTTTGTCTAACACACGTAATAATATACAGGTAAACGAATTTAGTTATTTTATATGTTTTATTATTTTATTCTTTGACACGATATTTTATTTTCGTTAAAATATCGAACGAAGTAGGTACAATATTATTAATTCATAATTAAACTATAGAAGGAGAAGCTACCTATATGTATATAATATATTATTACGGGTTTAATTCTGTCTTTAAATCATTGTTCTCGCTATAATTAACGAATACGACTGAAAGTCTAAATTTCTAAATAATTATGTCAGACAGTAGCACTGATCAGTGTAAGTATCACGACTGATCTTAGGCTTAGCAACACGACGCGATGTCTTTATTTGTTTTATTTTAACCAATATTATACGACCGTATATTGTATACGATTCAATATTGTTATTGATAAAATAAATATTACGATAAACACGGTTCGCGAATCTCATCTGACGTTCAAATTCATAATCACTATCGCGTAGATAATTTTATAATTATTTCAGTCATACTTCATAGAACTGGCAAATTTTTGATTTTGTCTTGTTAACTGGACTTGCGTGTTCGCGTAACATTGCGTACTTATGATAATATTTAGGTCGTGCTATATTTTTTAATATTATATTATAATTTATAATGCATTCTGTAACGCGTGTCCGTGCGGCGTCCCAGTCTGTTTGACCTCAAAGGAATAATGGATTTTTGAAACTATCCTCGCGGCAGTGACTATGGCGCTAAATTCCCTCGGAAAGGGGACTTTTGGACGAACTTAAAAACATAATCGATACCGATAGAAGGTCCTCTGCACAAGGATATCCGTTCATCGTGGTCCGGAGGGTTGTGTAGAATAGTCGACGAAGGCGGGTCAGTAATGTTTGACCTCGTTTTTCGGATCCGCCTACAAAACGGGCTCGACGAGATATAAGCATTTGCACACAAATTACACGCACAAGTACACTCTTCTCATTTCAAGCACGCATTCACACACACACACACACACACACATACTACCCAGCACGCATATCATACTATAATATTTTAGATCGTCATGTACACGCATGTTGTTTCACACCGTTCGAGGATCATTAACTAAATATTGTTTATCTAACATTACACGTTTTAGAAACATATATGTAAATATAAACAAAAACGCATATGTATAAGTATAGGTTAGGTAATATAAGAATGGTAAATACTTTTATTTTTTGAATTTTTTTCCCTTTGACAAATTCAAAATTTAATCGTTTAAAACAGAATTATATTAGATTTTGAGCATAGCGAAGAATATATTGGTTTTACAATGATGTGTGTCTTTTTTTTATGTATGTAGACACTTTTTATACCCGAAATAATGCTCCGGTTTTCACAAATAGCATATATGTTTCGGGTTGGAAAATGGATGTTGTTGGTACTTTATTTAAGTCATTTTTTTAATTTTTCAAAATTTATCATATACGATAGGAAAAACGACTAAAAAATGACGAAAAAACGGCATTTTTCACGAAAATTGTAATATCGACGAATTAAATTCGATTTTAATATTTCACGATTACTCAGGCAATTTTGAAGTTAGACAGTTGAAAAATTATATTGGATGTTCACATAGGTACTACATATACGTATATGTGTGATAAAATTTTGGAACCGTTACGTTAATTTTAATACAAAATATAGATCGTTGAATATTTCGTAAAATTCTCGTTTTTATGTAAATACATAATGTTTGATAAAATTAAAATTTTGGGTTTTAAGGTCTGTAAATTTTATTGAAATATACTCACATAATACTTAAAATGATATAAAAATATTAGAAAAATCTCAAGTATCAATTTTTTTTTATAACTGTTTAAAATTGATATTTTTAGTTTAATCGAAATTCTTAGATTCCATTAAAATGAATTTAGACTGACAAACATCTTAAATTAGACATTATTCCTAAATGTATACTTATTGAGTAGGTATCTTACTATAATATATTTTTCATAGTTCGTTCGTTTGATCTCTAGGGAAATTTAAAATTTAAATATACGAGTATAGCCAGAATTTTTTCTGTGTAAATTTTTTATTATAATCTATACAAATTTATTAAACTCTAGTTCTTATAATTTGTATTGACGCAAACTAGTAAATATAAGTCTAAAAAATTTTCATCAAATTTTAATCTGCAGCGAGTTTTAATTTTTGTCTGAATAGGTATTTTCCAACATTTTTTTTTTTAACAAAGTTAATATTAAAGATTTAGATTGACGGTGTAAATTTAATACACAATATGACGATGATATACTAGGTGTTTCCCTGATGAAAAAAAAATTAATGTATATTGTAGGTATTAGAAAATTCGTATGTATATTGAACATTAATAGGGGAATTGACAGACGACAAGACGTTTTCAATGATATTAACAAAGATAGTTCATCGATTATTTAAATTATTATTTAATAATTATAGGTGATATCAAATTTTTATTCCAGTACATTTACATATAGGTATAAAAATATTGCATCACTCCAATACATTTAAAAGATCAACACTTTCCAGTAAGTAATTAGGTTATTTGTTTTTTTTATAAATAATTTCATTAAATATTGTTTGTGTACCTATTTGAATTGCTATTTAGTATATTATATTATATTAACTAGGTCAAACATTTCTTTATAATAATTAATTTAAACGCGTAGTAAATACAAAAACAATTACGAAGATTAAATCACAAGTCCAAATTGTAATATTTAGTATAGTGTAATATTTAAATTAACATAAATAATAAATATTTGTGCAAAACTAAAATGTATATGTGAATATGAAATATTATACTTACGTTGTATAAATTATTATAACATTATTACAGCTATAATATATATATATATATATATGTATATATGTATACTTAATGGTTTTGTTACATTATAATATAATTATTGTGGGATTAAATATAAATGATTGTTCATAAATCATAAAATAATGCATTATAACATATTTTAATTAAATAATATTATTTATCTAGATACGTTTATTTGTTCCAAGTATTTTACATAAATTATACGTAATAAAAAAAAATATGATTACTATTTTTTATTGTAACAATTAAATTAAAAAACGAATCAAAAGATGAAAAATATCATATGCATTTATTTTATACATGGACTATTTTGAAATATTTTTTTCTACATTTTCTATAATAATTATATCACATTTTCAATCTTTCAAAGGTATATATTATAATATTAATTATTAAGAATGATTTATATTATTGAACTATACAACTGTAGTTGTAAAATAATTGTACTTCTGTTTTCTGTTTAGTTGGATTTGAATGCTTGTTATTTTTCAAACATCTCAATGATTAAAATATTCAATGATTTTTTTTTTATCTAGGTATATTTTTATTATTTAAAAAGTAGTTTTATAGTACGTCCCCCTTTGTTCTTAATTTTTTAAATCATTAGGATTTTCGAACTTCGTCGATTAAACATTTAAACTATACTAATTAAAAATAATGACTAGATGCTTATAACAAAACTTCGGTTTATAGTTAAGTTCAAAAAAAAAAAAATTATTTTATGTAAATTTTTTAATAGTTTTGTATATTTTGTAATTGTTTTGAATATAAATATTGAATAACGTTTCGTAATTAAATGTTAAGATCAAAAGTAAAAAAGAGCTGATACTCCTGCCGCACATGATACAGGTGTGCGGATCATAGCGTTTAATTTTACTTAGAATTTGAATGCAATGATAAACCATTGCATTCGAAAAAACGATTCTGAGCGAAGTTCAGTCAGATTATAATTTTCGTTTGAACTAAAAATATCAATTTAAAACAGCTATAAAAAAAAATTGAGATTAGGGATTTTTCTAATATTTTAGTATGATGTTAAGTAATATGTAAGTATACTTCAGTAAAATTTTCAGACCCTAATACCAAAAATTACCAATTTTATCAAACATTATATACGTAAAAACGATAAATTTACGAAATATTCGAAGTCCTATATTTAGTAAAAAAATTTAAAAAACGGTTCCCAAATTTTACCACATATATATAATAGCTATGTGAATACCCAAAAAAATTTTCAAGTCTCTAACTTAAAAATTGCCCGAGTTATCGTGAAATATAGAAATTGAATTCGTTAAAATTTCATTTTTCGTTAAAAATGCCGTTTTTTCGTCATTTTTTCGAAGTTTTTTCTACCGCTTATAGTCAATTTTGAGAAATTCGAAAAATGACCTAAATAAAGTACCATCTACATCCACTTTTACATCTGAAACTCGCTATTCGTGAAAATCGAAGCATTATTTCGGGTAGTAAAAGTGTTTTCAGAATATTTATTTATATGTATGGATTCTAAAATTTTCGTTTTCCTAAAAATATCAACTTAAAACGGCTATAAAAAAAAATTTTGACAATGGATTTTTCTAATATTTTAGTATGATGTTAAGTAATATGTAAGTATACTTCAGTAAAATTTTCAGACTATAATACCCAAAATTGACAATTTTATCACACATTATATACGTAAAAACGTGAATTTTACGAAATATTCAAAGTCCTATATTTTGGAGAAAAATTAATGTAACGGTTCCAAAATTATACCACATATATATAGTAGCTATGTGAACATCCAAAAAAAAATTTCAGGTCTCTATCTTAAAAATTGCCTGAGTTATCGTGAAATATAGAAATCGAATTCGTCGAAATTTCATTTTTCGTCATTTTTTCGCCGTTTTTTCTACCGCATAGCGTCAATTTTGAGAAATTCAAAAAATGACCTAAGTAAAGTACCAACTACGTTCACTTTGCTACCGGAAACATACCCTATTCGTGAAAATCGGAGCATTATTTCGGGTAGTATTTTTGTACACAGATATAAAAAAAAAAAAAAAAAAAAAAAACAAAAACAAAAAATAATCACACATCATTGTAAAACCAATACATTCTTCGCTTCGCTCAGAATCTAAAAATATTGTATTATTAATAATTTGTTGTATAATACGATTAAAAAGAAATAATAATTATTAATAATTTATGCAATTTATTCATATTATATTATATAACATAAATTTATGTTATATACTATATAAGTATAGTATTTTATAATATTACATTACCTATATAATATGATAATTAATGATTACGATAAATTAATAATAATACATTCACTTATAACTATATAGGTACGTATTGTTGTGTTTTGTATACCAAAATTTTAATTGTAGTGTTTTTTTTTTTTTTTTTACAGGTATTCTAATAATAAAATATTTATATATTACATATAAAAAAGTTGGAAACCCATTTAAATTTAAGTCGTCGTTGGATGTTAAACTGTCTATAGCAGAAAAAAATAGTCTCTGTGTTATAATATTAATTATTGGCATTTTTGAATATTTCAAAGTCAGTAGTACTAACAAATAATCTTTGAAGATCGACAAAATTTGCAGAACTTAATTTTACTTATAATGATGATCATTGATGAAGTATTAGTCGCAGAGACTTGAAAATTTGATTGAGTAGGTACTCATTTGCTTGATGACATTTTATAATTATTACGTTGATTTTTAAATCTAAAAAGAATTACGCATTGAATTAAATATGTCAAATATTAATCACTAATTATTTATAAGTAGTATAACTGACAGAACTTCGTAATGAATAGTTTTTTGGACATTTTTAAATTGCATTCAAATCTTTATATTATAATACGAGTACCTATCCTACACTATCCTATCGAATACACTATCCTTAGATTCCTTTTTCCTAACCTACAATCAACCTATTAATCCAAACCTATCTTTTTAGTTATTTCTAAATTATTAAACAATAATTAAAGTAATCATATAATAAATAATTGAATCATATTTTTAAAATCTATTTAATAGATTTAATTTATATATTTAATATTTATATACCTACCTAATTAATATAAACGAATGCTTTAATAATGATTTTATTTATAAAACACAATTCAATTTATAATTCTCGATTATGAATTATGATATTTTACATTTATATTATTTTTATTTTATAATCTATTTAAATTTGAGTAACTTCGTATAATATAATTTCAAGTAATTAATATATAATAAATATTTAGAAAAAAAAAATTAATATTTAAAATATTTAATATTGTTTAAAAATATTAAATTAGCTATACAAAAAACGAATTTATTTTTTGGTTATATTATAACATAAATTAATTAATTAGTATATTTTTAAATTATATTATTAATATTTATTTTAAAGTTGTCTTGAAACTTCAGTAATAATTCAAAAGTTTTGTATAATAAATTTAAATGATTATAAATTATATCTATTTAATGAGAAGCAATTAATCAAAATTTATAACCGGATAATATTATGATTACTAACTTTAATATATAAATTATTTGAAATATACCTACTATATTTGTTAATTAAAACTCATTAATTTATTCTGCTTTATTCATATTCAATATTTAAAGATCTTGCTATGTTTATTAATTATAGTCATAATATGAACAATATGTATAAAATACAGAATAATTTTAATAATTATTCATTTTAATTTTAAAATTATTCTTCGATTATTATTATTTTTTTGAAAATAAAAAACTAATATCCAACATTTCCATAATATGTCAAATATGTTTCAACTAGAATTGATAAAAGTTGGTTTGTATAGTTCTCATTATATTCTAGGGGAACGTTTATAAAATTCCAAATATTACTACGTGTGTTAAATTTCTAATTAGTACAACTTACTATGATATACTTCTTTGGAACTTTTTCTTTCTCTAAAACTAAAATTTAGAAAAAGTACATACATACTTTACCTGTACTATTAAATGTTTTTGTCTTAAAACGTTACTTATGTTTTATATTATAAAACTATATTGTTTACAAATTTACAATATATTTTGAATTATTTTGGTTGTAAAAAAATAAAAAAGAATAAAAAATAAAATATTAATTCAACGTATATAATTAATCGGTAAAATATACAAAAAAAAAAAAAAAATAATAATAATAATAAATTTCAAAATAATTTTAATACGATTATATTAACATTGTGATTAACTAGCAAAATAGTATTATTATGTAAATCAAAGAATAATAAAATATTTTGATAATTTGGTATTTTGATCTGTTATATTTTTTCAGTCATATAATTTTTCGTGTCTGAGATAATAATTCGCCATTTCAAAACTAAACAGACTTCTTAAAATACATATATGTAATATATTTGTATAAAACGTATATATAATATTATTTTGAATAATCATTTTTTTTTTCGTTTATTATACGTACTTATATAGGAACATTAATATTTAAAAAATATATTATCACGGTGAAAAAACAAAAACACTTTTATAAAAGTAAATCGACGAAAAAAAAATAAAAATATTTTTTATAGCTATCTATTTGAATAATTGACACGAAAAGGATTTTTTTCATAAACACGACCCATCATATAAGGTACACATAATACAATATTACAATACAAGCGTTAATAAATTTACAAATTTAAGAAGAAGCGTCTGTTTATTCGTCGGAAAATCGTTTCCTAGTCTACCCAGTACCCATAAAAATTAATTATAATCTTTAAGTCGCATTCACGTTGTTATCCAACTATTGTACACAACGGAATTATAATATATTAATATTCTGGTTAAGAGCGGCTGTTAACATAATATATTATTATCATTATGCTTATTATTATTATGGTTGTGTTTTAGTCCTACGCTCGACCCGAGCCGCATTATTTTATATTAATATCGTCCTTAAAGATAAAAACAATATTATTATTATCATGATGTAGGTAGGTATAAATATAAGTTATAATATCATGGCGGAAATATAATATATTGTGTACGAGCAGCAACGCGGGGACCAAGTTCGAAATCTTATTGAAATAATATTATATAATGTTTTTTCTCGTCCCCATTACGACCAGTTTCATCCCTTATATAATAACGTATTTTACGTGTCCTTTTTTTTTTTTTTTTTTTTTATATATAAATATTCTTATCGTCGGAGGCCACCGTCTTCGAAATCCGCATATACAGCACTTTCGGTCGGGGGAGTCGCAGGGTCGGCGGATAGGTGTCTTCGGCGGGTGCAGGTACGCCGTACTCTCGTCGTTCCCAGAAAACTCGTCGTCTGTGCGGCCCCGATTCGCGGAAATATCCGCAAGCTCGATCCCGTAATACTTGACGCGTTGGGAAGTTCAGACAGCTGCTGCGACGGTGGAGTTACATACGCCGCAGGAAACAATGGAAGTTCGAACTTTCGCGTTCCGTCCACCATCCCGTTCGCACCTAATACGCGTCGCGCGGGTCCGCACGCAGGACGGAATTGCGCGTGGGCCGCAAAGTTGCCGCGCCCACCCGGTGCCGTCGTCACGGATACGCGACAACCCCTTGTGGATTAAGCCCCATCGCGGACGCCGCCGACCATCGTCGCCGTCGCCGCCGTCATCGTCATCCGATCTTGTTTTCGCCCGAGTCTGCAGCCGGCGTCCACCGCTACTGCACGCGCGTCGTGCTCACGACGTTCACAACATCACCACCGCCGCCGCCGCCGCCACCGCCGTCACCTCCGCCGCAGCCATCAAACTTTTATTTATTTATTTATTTATTTTTTTTGTTATCGCGCATTTTCTCGTATTTCATTTTGTTTTCACGTTAAAAACTTTAGACCTCTCGTCGACTGATAAATAGTAGTAAAAGATAAGTAAATATTCATGATAATAATAAAAAAAAAAAGTAGAATATAAATCTTTGTCGAGGATCGTTGCAAAAATTTTTCGAGAACGCGTAAGTACATAATATTATATGCAAATTATTTAAATATAGTCGTTAGGAAGAAGAAAAAAACACAATCATAAAACTTTTGTCGTTTAAATTTTTTATACATACGAAATATTTTACGAAAGTTTTCGCAAAATGACACGACACCGTCGAATATTACGAGTATTATTTAATTTTTTTTTCTTTTTCTTATCGCGTTATTTTCTTAAAAATCCTTCGAATGTGATATTTTTTTAAACGCTCAGAATAATATGATAATAATTAATATGAATAATATTATTACGATTGTTACGGACGAACATTATAATATTGTTATCTCCGATGGATAAGTTTATTTTCAGAGTAATATATTGAAATAAATAGAAAGTACATAATATAAGTACTCATCGAATACTAATTATTTATTCATTTTTTTTATTATGCACGTCCGTAGACGTGCGCACGGGGGCAGCAGAATGCAGATGCAGCATTTATGTTGCCTTTGAATCTTTTTTTGGCCTGTTAATTATTAAATTATACCGTTGATATATTATAAATATATTTTTCATAATATCTAAATTACATTAGATTTGTAAAAAAATTCATCTTAATCAACGAAATGTTAAAAAAAAAAAAAAATAACACAAATAATACAATTTAATTATGATAATTAAAAATTAACTATAAAATAAATGAAATTATGTGTAGGATTTCTTCAATACTTGGGCCAGATTTATTTCCTGCTGCCTCTGGATTTGAAATCTGTGCACGCCTATGCCGCACGTCAAATTCAATACCTATTTTATTAAAATGATATTTACAGTATAGTTGTTGCAGTGTGATGTAACAACTACTTGTAATGGCCCGACGAAAATAACAAGATTATTATTTACTGTACCGAAATGTTTGTATAATATGTCCATACTTTCTCTTCTCGTTTAATACGTAGATATTGTAAATAATAATTTATTCATCGTCCCACGGTGGAATCGACCGACGTTCCTTTGTCACGGTTAAATTATTTTATAATAATAATAATAATAATAATAATAATAATAATAATAATAATAATAATAATAATAATAATA
>JAIUCT010000012.1:7276424-7293191 GCA_021307375.1 Tetraneura akinire | reverse complement strand
TAATAATAATAATAATAATAATAATAATAATAATAATAATAATAATATTATGCAGCACTGTTGTTCGGTTTGCTGTTCAAATTATTACGGAACGGACGATAGGCGCATATATTTTTAATCTAATGTGTGCGGTTGTTTACGTGCAAGAAAACAAAAATAAGAACAAAAAAAAATATATTATAATACGAGTAGACAAGAGTTTTACATTAACCGAATATGTTTTATTACGTGGACAAAATACAATAATATTATTATGGTTATAAATTTGAACAGTCTTGTAACGTGTCGACATTCGTTATACGATCCTTAATAAATAAATATTGTATTATAATAAAATTTGAATAATAAGCGCGTAAATATTATGTATATAATATAAATATAAATTATTATTATAATAATTGTTTATAACGCAGTTTTAACACATTTTTCAATACTTACACACGTTTAATACATTGTATTATAATAGTCGTCCGCAATGGTTTTCGCGGATTTGTAGTTTTATCCGTAATATATTATTATATATAGAAAATAATAAGAAGACACGTAAGTAAAAAAAAAAAATGTCTCAATACATTGTGCGAAGGACGAAAGAAGAAAAGTTAAATTTAATTAAGTCTATTATATATACCTATATATATATAGAAACAGTGTACAGTGGTATAAAAATAACATTATATGTATTATATCAACGTAACTCGAGCATTTAAATTACACATTTTTCTTGAAATTATTGATAGTTGTTATAAATTTAATTAAAATTTATACGCTTTTTGATACTTATCGAGCATTTGATTTAATATTTATTTATGTTAAAATGATTTTTTTTAGCAAGTTATTTTATCTTAGACTATAATATTGTATGAACTTTATGTACTTATATTAGGTAATTTATCTCGTTTAATTCAAGTCGATATCTTCAAATAGTCACGTTACTTAAACCTTAATACATTACAATTGTGTCTTTTTTTTACATTTTACATCGACACCACAAAACAAAAATAAATCATTTAATTCATATTCGTATTTTCCTCTCAAAAAAATCAAAAAATAATACGAATATGTTTCTAATTGTTATTATAATTTGATTTTTGTGTATAAATAGTGCATATAACTAAGTAATTGAAAAATGAATAAACTGTTCTGATATAAAAGAACGAATATTCTAATATTAACTATTTATTATTAAAATATTCGTTCTTAAAATATCGAAAATATGTAAAAAAAAATTATTGTCTTTCAGTTTTTTTCTTTGCAATCTGATATGTTGTTTCATATGTCATGAACTCGTGACGGTCTATCGAGGAGTGCGATTAAGGGTTTAATATTTTATTGTCAGTTTAAATTAAATAATTTTTTTTTTTACTTAGTTGATTATTATAAGGTATATGAGTAATTAAAAATACATATAAATAATATAAATTACAATTGTTTAATTACAAATGTCGTAAAAGAATTTAAAATTTATACGTACATCAGTAATTGTTTCCTGTAAGCATTTAATTTTAAACCCTACATTATAATAGGTATATTATTATTATTACTTGAATTTTTGAAAAATTAATTAAAAAGTGCGTAGGTACATACACATATATTTTGATATTTGTATTTGAAAATTTATTTGTAGTTTTATATAACGAAGAAAATACAATTACAATTTTTGCGTATATTTTTACTGAAATTCATTAAATAAACATGTTTCTCATTAAATAATATATTTATTTTTAATTTTTAAATTCTATTTTTGCCACATAGAAGCTTTAAATAAAGGGTCGTGCTTGACATAGTATTATATTAAGGGTTGGGGTTAGTTTTAGATTTAACCCTCCATACGTTTTGCGTATGTGGTTTTAAGCTTTTAATGGATCTGTTTAACACGTGACGGAACTAATAACATATAATATATAGTACTTACATAATATCATTTTTTTTTTTTACATTGTACAACTTATATATAATAGTCTCTAGAGTCTAGACGTAATAAAAAAAAACCTAAATAAAGACTAAAATAATACATTTAAGTAATAACATTTAAAAACATGTGAGTATAATTTTAGCTTGGGTGAGTATATCAATTAATATATAAATAGAGTTATTTAACTAATTTATCTTACGCTTAGCATTGCAATAATTATAAAACTAAAATGTTGTGTTGTAAAACTTTGAATAGAATGAATTTATATGAATAATATATTTTAGGCCGTCGTTTTTTTGGATGTATCTTAATGATGCATTAATATTTGTTAGTTGGTTATTGAACAATCATAATTCTAAGTAAAATTCACTTTATATTAAACCCATATAATAAATTGTAATATAAAAATTTATTCTAAAACTTTGAGTTAAGTATACTCATTAGGTACTCAGCAAGTGTAGTGCAATTTTAGATTCTTAGCGAAGTGAATTGGTGTATTGGTTTCACAATGTGTCTTTTTTTTTTTCTATTTCTGAAGACACCCGAAATAATGCTCCAATTTTTACGAATATCATATGTTTCCGGTTGGAAAGTGTATGTATTTGGTACTTTATTTAGGTCATTTTTAAAATTTCTCAAAATTGACCCTATAATGACGAAAAACGGCATTTTTCACGAAAACTAAAATTTCGACGAATTCGATTTCATTATTTCACGATAACTGAGGAATTTTGTAGTTAGAGACTTGAAAATTTTATTGGGTGTTTACATCAGTTATAAATAATATATATATATGTGATAAAATTTTGGAACCGTTAGGTTAATTTTTCTACAAAATATAGGACTTTGAATATTTCGTAAAATTCTCGTTTTTATGTATATAATGTTTAATTAAATTGGGAATTTTAGGCATTAAGGTCTGAAAATTTTACTAAAGTATACTTACATATCACTATTAACATAATATCAAAATATTAGAAAAACCCCAAGTGTGAATTTTTTTATAGCTGTTTGAAGTTGATATTTTTAGTTTAAATGAAAATCTTAGAATCCATACAAATATTCTTCTTAATTATTTCTCAATACTTTTACAGATTTATTGAAGCATACTAATGTATATCTTAACGTATTTCAAAAATTTAGGAAAATTTCAACACTCAATTTTTGATGAAAAGAAAGATGACATTTCAGTAAAACCAATATTAAAAGTATTTACATGGATTTTTCTTATTATATTACAATATTTTACAATAATGTTAAATAAAATTGACAAATTTTTTTTTGAAAATTTTGAAAATTTTATTGAAGCTGAAATATATTTTCATTATTTTTATTTTTCATTATTCAAATATATTTATCATTTCCAGTAAATTGTGAATTATTACATTTACGATTTTTTTTTTTTTTTGTATAGCTTTTCAAACTATAAAAAAGCAAGGGAAGGGATACTGGTGTTGAAAGGATACAGGTGTAAAGTGGATTGTGTTAAATTTTGATTACAATTTGAATGCATTGATAAATCATAATATTCGAAAAACGATTCTGAGCGAAGTACTGTCAGATTTGGGTATATTTAGGTGACTCATTAAAGGGTTTTATGATAAATTATTTATATTGAAAGTAGAGATTTATAAATGTAAAAATTTTAATCGATTGTCTGATGAACTTCGCTCAAAATCGTTTTCACAAATGTAATGATTTATCATTGCATTCAAATTGTAATCAAAATTCAACATTATCCTCTTTACACTTGTATCCCTTCCGTTGCTTTTTAAAAATAATGTTAAATTAAATGTTCGTAAATATGAGAAAACTTAAAATTCAGTCAATATTAATTATGAATAATTATAAAAAAAAATAAAGATAAAGAGATAGATAAGAGATATGACTATATGAGTTTGATTAGTATTCATTATATAAAGTTTTACTTTAAACTTTGAACAATTGAATCTTAATATAATATACTTTAAATATTTAATTATTTTTATAATATGTATGTATAGATATTAGATATACTCGTATTTTAAAATGTTTAATCTTAATTTCTTTTAAAAACTTGGTTTTATTAATAGAAATATCAAATTGTAGTCTTTAATAATTATCTTAAACAATTTTTTAATTAATTTTATACATTATATTAGGCTTGAAATACTATGAAAGAAGTTTCATATTTATGTATTATATAATTTTATTACGTTGAATTTTGAAATCCAATTGGAAGTGGCATTTTTTGTACAAAACTATTTTTAAGTGAAGGGAAGAATGTATTGGTTTTTCAATATAATTTGTTTTTTTATTTTTACTTATTTTTTATTTTATGTATCTAAGCACGATTTTGGATAATAAAAGTTGTCTGATTACTCATAATGACCTATTGGGGTATATTTTTGGTTTACCATATTTCATCTGTAGTAAGAACCTATTCTATTTACGTTATTTTTGACATTACTAATTTCCTTTTAGGAAAAATGGTAAAATCCGCGGAAATTAAATTTCAACGTAATTGATTTTATTTACATTATGATTAAATATTTCATTGAGTATTCAAATATTTATTTTAGATGCGTAAAGTACTACTTTGATATTTATTTAAAAAATAATTTTGATAATTTTCTTATATTGTAATTTTTTCCAATAATATTTAATTAAATTTGAAATTTTACGTAATTTGGTTTGCAAGTGAAACAGAAGTATAATTATTAAAATTATACAGTTATAAATTATTTCGTAAATTAACAGTAGGTACTAATTTGTTTTTAATAACCTTTATTACAATTGAAATAATAAAGAAATACGATACCTACTTATTTTAATTTTATTTATATTTTTGCAATTTACATTCCGTAAAAATTTTAATTTAAACTGCTATAAGCTGAAAATTTGATGAAATGAAAATGAAAATGAAATGAAATATTTTTAACACGCCTTTAATTTTAATTTTTAAACGTATCAACACATTAATTAGCAAAAAATAATCAGATTACAATAAATGGACTATGTATTCAGTATATTATAATATTATCTTATTTGTACATATTATTTAGGTTTTATATTTATTTTTTATTACCTAGTGTCTTCAGACATAAAAAAAAAAAACGCACATCATTGTAGTAAAACCAATACATTTTGCGCTTCGCTCAGAATCTGTAATATATTATACGAGTAATTAACATTATCCAGGGGCATACGTGATATTATTATGGCAATTAATTTATTGTAATTATTTATTTATTTTGTCTTTATGTTTAATGTTTTTAGAGCCAACTTTACTTCGAGTTTCAAAAATTTCGATAAAATGCAAATATCCATAATTCGATTGGCCCAGGCTTCGTGTGTAGTATTCAAGTAAAAATAATCATAACATATATTCTACATAATATGTATACTAAAAATAGTATAAAGGCATTAATAATAATTTTTGTTCTAGACGATATTATGCGCAGACCATGGGTAAGATGAGTAAATTTAAGCAGACCACGACGTTCATTCACGGAAGTAGACATCGGATTCGTTGATCGTTTTCGAACTTTTATCCGTTTCAGATGTATTTTAGTTTGAAATGAAAAAAATTGTTTCGTTAAACGCTTAAGAACGGCTGTAATAATTTTCCATTAAAAATATTTCAACCAAGAATAACATAATGTTAAAACATATGACTAAGTTTAAGGTTTTTGTATAGTAGGTACGAAACAATGGATGAGCAATTTTGTCAATATGGCGGACAAAGTGTCAGTCCACTTTTTCTTAGAGTTTATATTGTGTGATAAAGACTGATAACATGTTACCCTTCTCCTGAGATTTCTAAAAAGTATTAATTATAATCAATGTATAACAATATTAACATTGTAAACGATATTTCGTTTGTTTATGATTAATTTTAAAATTTATAATAATATGTACCTAATTATGATTAGCAATTTATAAAATATTATTATTATAATATATAATATAAAGCAATAAAATCACCATGTCTTCCATTACATTAATTAATTAATTAATTAATTATGTACTAATGATTGTTGATGTTTATTAATAATAAGTTAATATTAAATATATAAAAATATATTGTTATGAAGATATAATATTATTCAATTACGTTTAATATAATATTATGTATTAATATAATGGTTAGGTTAATTATAATTTATTCGTAAGGGGTTTAAATGGATCGTCACAACCGCATCAATTAGGTATTATTTCTTTCCATCCAACAAGAAAATTAGCCAAAACAATGATGAATAAGCGACGTTTACGTTGTGACATTTGTATTAAATTTTATATTTAAACGCAATTATTTAGGAAATTTCTATAAGAAAAGAGTAATAATTTTAATAAATACGTTTCCGATTTAAAGTGAAATCAAAATATCGTGTTTTAAGTTTTCTTTTTCGTATTTTTGAAATATCTTCGACGACGTTTGAATTATGTATAAATAGGAAATTGAAAATCGAATCAAAATGTCACAATTTAAATACGATGCTGAATGCGGATAATCACTCGCGGATGTGACGTCTTTTTAAATTTCCTGTATAATAATATTATTGTTACAATATTTACTCAGTAAATTAATTATTATTTACTCATTTTACTTAATATACTGGCCCTTTGAACCGGGTGTGACGTTTGACAATAAAAATACATTAGGTCCACTTGCCAGAAATAATATTATTATAATACTGAGTATACATGATTAGGTTTAGCGTAATGTAATGTGTATATGTATTTTGATTTTTGTTTATCAAATTAATGTTCGCATGTATACGTACGGCTTACTAAATGTATATTTTTTACTATTAAATTGTTTACGGATAGATACTTACCCGAATAATAAAATAAAATGTTAAATAAAAAAAAATCTAATATAATAAGCGATTTAATAATAATTGTGAAAACGTATTACTATTATCGATTTAAAACGTATCTAATAATTCCGTTTAATATACCTACTAATGTTATTTTACGATTTTATTGGGACGGTCCGTTGTTTTATACGATCGAGTCTAAATAAGAAATAATATTATTTGTTTACAATATTAACATTTTCTTCAAATGATAATAAATAAATATTAAATAAATATAATAATATTAATATTAAAATATATATAATAATAAATTTTATGGTTTAATTTTGGATAAATATATGCAATATGATTTAATTCCAAAAAAAGCCTATGAAAAAAAAAAACGTAAAATAATGTACCTAGTGTATTCGTATAAATCCTGTCGTTTTTAATGTTTCAATGCTATTATTATTATTATTATTATTATTATTATTTTTTTTTTTTTTTTTGTATTATAATATTTATAATATTTATTAATATATTAATTTATATAGAGTAAAAGTTTTTTAATATTTATAATTAGATGTGTTCAAAAGTTTTCATCGTATTATAATACGAATATTCTTGTTATAATTTACAAATTTAGCTAATTTTAGGTACCTACCTAAATATTTATTTAATTTGGTTACTTTAAAAAAAAAAAAAAAAAAAATGTATGCATAGTATTTTTAATGTTAATATTTTAATATGTATCTATGCTTCGACGTTCAAATTAAATGCTACTTTGAAATTATTAACTAGAGTATTTTTTCATTTTTTTTTTTTTTATGATAATAATATCATCAATAGTCGGATCTAGTGATCATCCAAAGGGGGGGAACGAATTTTGAAAATATTTATTTCTTTAAAAATATTTTTTTTTTATTAATTTAATCCTTAATACTAAATGTTAAAACAGAATTATGGCAATAAATAAGTGTTAATTATATAGAGCGGTGAAGGAAAACAATTTTAAAATACAATATTACATTACCTATTCACAAAACATTATAATAACTAGGTACACAATATTATAACGTTTATCTACCTCATTAAGATCAATAAAATATAAAAAACTAGGGCAAGGAGGGGGTCGCCTTATCGCTCTTCTCAAATCCGTCACTGACAATAGTTTTATGTTTAAATGGTAAATTACTAAAAATTATTAAAATATAAAATATCTTACTAAATAACTAATTTTTTTGTGACATTATACCTACTGTTTCTCAAAGACTAAATTAATTATTATAGTTATACAATTATATATATATATATAAACACTTGTATAACTATAATAATTAATAATATATATAATTACATTATTTTATAAAAGTAATTAATATTAATTAATAAGACACTCATTCCACAAAAATGTACATTTATTAAGTAACTCCGCCACTCCGGTCTATCTATGTAAGTACTCGGTAACAATATTGTCATCATCCATGTAAAACGTGAACTAATCTATTTATTATAATTAGTCGATATTACCAAAAAAATCATAAAAAATTATTTTCACTCGTCAACTCGAATCGTTTTATTAACCCTAATAAATGTTTATCTATATTGTACAAACTCCAAAGTTATACTTACCTTACAACATATTTAATCGATTATTAGTAGGTAGTATAATTTATAAGGATTCTTATGTATTAAGGGTATATTTTTGTGGTTAGGCGCACGAGTTGTCAACTTTGAGGTTGTCAACAACATAAACAAGTTTCATAATTTGATGAGTTCTATGAACTATGATGAGTTCTATTATTCATTATACACGTACATCATGTACAAGATGTAATCCATAAATAATATACAGGCTTGAAATGCTTGATTTATATGTATTTACCCACACTTAGATTTTAAAGCTCTTAATTGGGTAGAGAGCTTAAAGGTAATTTAAATGTTCATGGTTATTAAACTACTCGTATTTTCTAAATTGCTTGTAGGATGTAGCTTGTAGGTACATCTGATTGTATAAATATTATACAATTTTAATTAAAATGAATGATTATGTCATATATTATAAAGGACTGGACGATACACACCAGTTTGGAACAGGTTTCGCTGTACATAAAGTCTTCTGTCCTCTGTTAGAGAATTTAACCCAATATTTGAACGTGTGTGTAGGGACTATTAAATTAAATACAATGCCCATGAGCATGAGCCATGAATATATAATTATAAATGCACACGCAACCACTGAAAACAAAAAAAAAACAGATGAGGATGAATTTTATGAAGAGTTAGCTAAAATCAGGGCCGCATTTAAGGGGTGGTTCGGAGGGGCAATAGCACTCCATGAAATATGTTAAGGGGCGCCAAAATTTTTACGGAGACTATATATTATGAATTTATGATGTATTTAATAGTATGTTATATATTTTATGTTTATTTTATATTTACTAATTATAATAATATACTAAATAATATAATTTAGATTCTAATAGTGAGCCGAAGAATATATTGGTTTTACAACGATGCGTGTGTTTTTTTTTTAAGTATTAAGACACTTTTACTACCCGAAAAACGTAATGCTCCGATTTTCACGAATAGCATATGTTTGTGCTGTAAGAAAGTGGATGTAGTTGGTACTTTATTTAGGTCATTTTTCGAATTTTTCAAAATTGACCCTAAGCGGTAGAAAAAACGTCATTTATCACCAAAACTGAAATTTCGACAAATTCGATTTCAATATTTCACGATAACTCGGGCAATTTTGAAGTTAGAGACTTGAAAATTTTTTTGGGTGTTGAAATAAGAACTATATTTATATGTAATATGTGATAATTTTAGAACTGTTTCATTAATGTTTTTACAAAATATACGACTTTGAATATTTCGTAAAATTTTAGTTTTTATGTATATTATGTTTGATAAAATTGGCAATTTTTGGCATTAACGTCTGAAATATTACTTACTGTATATTTTTATATATTATTTTATTTTATAGCAGTTAAAAATTGATACGTTTATTTTTTTGTATTAATGACTGAAGACATTTTAAAACCCAAAATAATGGTCGGATTTTCACGAATAGCATTTGTTTCAGATAGGAAAGTGGATGTTCGTGGTACTTTATTTAGGTCATTTATCGAATTTCTCAAAATTGTCCCTATGCGTTAGAAAAAACGACGAAAAAACAGCAATATATTAATCAATACCTACATTATCTGACTGAACTTCGCTCAGAATCGTTTTTTCGAATGCAATGGTTTCATTCAAATTCTAATTAAAATTAAACGCTATGATTCGCACGCCTGTATCCTATGCAGCAGGGGTATCAGCTCTTTTTTTAATTTTGATTGAATTTAAATATTTATTATCTCTTATTTTAATTATATATTATATTGACTGTCAATATTGTAGTCTAGTGGATTAGTAGGTTACACCGCGCTGTGCTCAAAAAATAGTCAAATAATAGTAACATTTTGTAAATTTGTACTATGTCATATAATTCTGGTTTAACCTAACTCTTAGATTTCATGTTTATTAAATTAGTCAGTTTAGACTAAATATACTACAATTCATATTAAGTAAAATGTTTATTTTTACACTGCTATATTTGTAATTTCAATTTAAATATGATCTTACATTGGCAATTGAAGTTGAAATATTCAGAGGTTAATGCTGTTGAATTGATAAAAACAATAAATGCTACCAACCAACATAAATTAAACATAAATAAAAATATAAATTAAAAATTAAAGAAATCTATGGACTGCCATAATGTATCATTTATAATGTACATATTATAATTTATTAAATATTCAAACAAGATGATTTGTAGTTAATTCAAAAATTATTTAAATATTACAATAATAAATCTAAACTTGACTATAATATATCTAAAATGCAAAATACTAAAATATAATTAACATTAAACTAAAATTGTATATAAATTAGGGATTTTTATTGATATTTAGTAAAATTAACAAACACTTAAGTTAATGTACTTGCCTAATAAAACCATACTAATTAATACAAATATAAAGTGTCAACTGTGACTATATGAAATGTACCTACATTGATGTTGTTCTTTTTGTAATTACACATTAACAGAACTTTAATAAAGATGCCCATATGTTATCAATTTCAATAGAAGTAAAAATTCATAGACTTTACATAATATACAATATAATTAAAAATATTCTTTGGTTAAATCATAAATGCAATTTATTAAATAAGGTTACAACTTATTATCATCATAATAAGTATTCAATTTTAGTACAATTTTTAAATCTAGAAATCTGCGTAAATAAAAACTGTATTAACAGGAATAATTATAATGCATATAATTTAGTTACAAAACAATTTTAAAATTTAAAACATATTTTTAAAACCTCTAATAATATTATTTGTTTACTTAATACATTTTATAAATTTATAAATTCATCGTTAATTAATTAAATATTAATAAAAAAAAAAGTTAAGGATACAACTAATTTATCAATATGTACTTAAAGAAATGTAATAATACTAAAAATATAGTTAATACCTGACCAAACTGTATGATTCAAACTTACAAAACTATTATTTTCTATGATATAATTATTTATATAATTCATTTGAAGTAATTCCATATATCTCATCAAAAGCCAAATGTTTAGTTTTAGCAGAAAATTTGTTAACTTCATTTTGGAATATATTATGAAATGTATCTCCTCCATCAGGTATAGTAAATAATGTTTTAAATTTATCATATAATATGATAGCTTTATCACGAATTATTGAACAATTTATATCATGTTTACGAGCTTCTTCCTCACTTAAATTCCAGTTACTTGCATCACCAGTGTATGTTGTTACTTTTGCAATTAAATCAACAACCTCTTGATGTTTTACTAACATCAAAGCATTAATTTCTAATTCATTCATCTGTTCTAACTTATCTATAGCAGTTTGATACTCAACATGATTAGTACCTAAAGCCCCTTTTAAGTGAAATATACATTCTAGCAGAGTAAGTTCCGTATCTAAAATCTCAACAGAAAAAGTTTTTTTTGGTACTAGTTTCCTCCACGCAAAATCTATATCTTCTATAGCATTACTCATTAAATCTTTTAATACAGCTGGTAGTTCATTGTCTTCATTGATTTTCCTCCTCAATTCTATTAATTCGTCGGTTGTAACATCTTCAATATGAGGTATTGTAGCATATACTGGAGGTTTTAATTTTACGGCCAATCCACAATTTGAACTTGAATCTAAAAATATGAATATATATTATTGTTTATTTTATAATTAACTATGGCTAAATATAAAATATGAAAAAGAAACATTACTTTAATATATATATACATAAAATTTTATTTTAAATTATTAAATTTAAAAGAAATAATGAAAAAACAATTAAATTGTTATTTTTCAAATTTATTTCTAACCTAGAACACAAATATTGATGTCTTAAAAGGAATTATAATATGAACCAAGAAAAAAATATTACTTAGTTATTAGTTTAATTAAGAATAATAAATGATAATGTATATAGTATTTTCAATAACTACCTGAATCGGTCTCATTTTGTTCCGATGCATTATCAGTTTCAACGTTACTGGTATTGTGCTCTTCTGAATTTTTAAAATTTTCTTCGTTTGGCGTAGAACGCTTTGGCACATCACCATTATTTTCAAAATCTGAATATTTTTTTGGTATAATTTTACGACCAGAGCGTGATATATGACATACATTAGAGCTGTTGCTTAAAGATATTTCACTACCAGAAGTCAGGTATTCAGATTTTACTTTTGAAATATCCAGTAAGTTATCATTCCCGTTATCATTAGATTTTCCAAATAGAGTTTTTGGATGTTTATCTGTATTAATTTTATTTGCTATAACATCATAAAGAGTCTGTAAATAATAAGTATTAGGTATATTAGAACATTATTAATATTAATATAAATTGTACTTTAGGATATTTAAATAGGCAATATTTAGATTCTGAGCGAAGTGAAGAATGTATTGGTTTTACAATGATGTGTGTCTTTTTTTTCTTTTGTATGAATACACTTTTACTACCCGAAATAATGCTCCGATTTTCATGAAAAGCATATGTTTCTGATTGGAAAGTGGATGTAGAAGGTACTTTATTTAGGTCATTTTTCGAATTTCTCAAAATTGACCCTAAACGGTAGAAAAACGATGATAAAATAACAAAAAAAAACGGCATTTTTCACGAAAACTGAAATTTCGACGAATTCGATTTCAATATTTCACAATAACTCAGACAATTTTTAAGTTAGAGACTTGAAAATTTTTTGGGTGTTCACATAGCTATAATATATATTTGTGGTAAAATTTTGGAACCATTACGTTAATTTTTTTAGAAAATATAAGACTTTGAATATTTCGTAAAATTCTCGTTTTTATATAATGTTTGATAAACTTGGCAATTTTTAGTATTAAGGTCTGAAAATTTTACTGAAGTATACTTTCATAATACTTCACATCATACTAAAATATTAGAAAAAATCCTAGTTTCAATTTTTTTTTATAGCTGTTTTAAGTTGATATTTTTAGTTCAAACGAAAATTATAATCTGACTGAACTTCGCTCAGAATCGTTTTCTCGAATGCAATAGTTTATCATTGCATTCAATTATAATTAAAATTAAACGCTATGATTCGCACATCTGTATCCCATGTGGTACAGCATGAGTATCAGATTTTTTTTGATTTTTATAAATATTAATTAAATGAATATAATATATTCCAAATTCAGATATATTAAAATACAAATTTTAAATTAATTTTTAAAATAGGTCTCCATAATTTTTTTTACCTATTTATTTTTATTTGTAGTACTTAAAATAAATAATTATGTAACATGAATATTTAATCAACTCAAATTGAGAACTAGTTACCTATATAATAAATACTTGAATAACAAATTAACATAATATTTTAATAATATAATATAAGTAAAACAAACTATATAAATATACAATTTCAGAAAATTTGTAGTCATAACTGATAAGTAGGGCAGAGGACTTGTAGCTCTAAAAAAAGGCGAAATATGCAAGCACTTATGCACTTAAAAATTCTAAAATATGCACTTAAAACCTCTAGAATATGCACTTAAAAACTCTAAAATATGCACTTTTTTTATGATATTAAAATTTTATTATATAGATTAATTATAAAAAATATTTAAAATATGAAACATTACAAATACTAACTAAATTTAATTATACATTTTATTTGCTATACTATTATTAGTCCACGACCAATAACACATGAATAAAAACTTAATCTTAATGAAACTTTCAAAATTTTTTAACTTAATTTTATTGAAATGTATGTATATAAATTACGTGTTATTAATTCATTCTTCTGACCCTAAAAAAAATTACTAATATGTTGGAATTTTTTTTTAAAAAACCTACGAACGAAGTAAATAATATTTTCACCTTGAAAATTGCATTGAATAACTAAATGTTTTTTCGAATTTTCATTTTACATATTTTTATATTTATTTTTATAAATTGTTCAAAATATTTCCCCAAAAACCATATATAAGTTAAATATGTCTCAAAAACCGAAAAATGTCTAAATATGCAAAAATATGCACCATAAAATTACAGATTTGGCTTTGTCGTAACATGAAACATTTTTCTATATAGTTGGTCTTTTTTTACGGCTGTGCAAAACAAATATGCAAATGCTATAAGTCCTCTGCCCTACTGATAAGTTAATTAAATGTATTGAAATTTACTTCATATCTAGAATTGTATTTCAAATTAAAGTTGATTGATATATATAATTAGATAGTCATTAATTCATTATAATATATTTCTAATTTACTAACATTCTAACATTTTTCATGCATAAATTTTTGTAAATATTATAAACCTTTAAAATATAATTTTAAGAATTTAATTATTACATTTTATGTACATAGTTAATCAATTTATACTAATGCTTAAAATATATTAATATTCCATTGTACATTTAAGTTTGTATATATCTATTAGGGCGGATTGCATAAACTTCCAGTACCTGGTGACTTAGAGAAAGTTACACAATAACAACTCTGATTTTAGTTCTGTAACTTTTTACAGATTGGTTAATAATTAATATCAATAAGAAATATCATTTTGATAATTGATCAATTATATTTTAAATAAATGTCAGTAACAAATTTTCATTTTGTCATGCGATAAATTGTTGTTGTTAATTAGGTTTGATTACCAATATAATAAAATGCGACACCTTTTTATTTTATACAGCTATTAAAATTTTACAGAATAATGAAGTACCAGTTACGTTAATATGTTTACTCGCAGCTTTTTGTGCAACCCGCCATTATTTTCTTGTGTCTATATTACATAGTGACACACTATCTATATTATAATAAATATATATTATGTATATTACCTACAATATATATATATATATATGTATGTATATAAATATACAGTCTTGGGTAAATTACTTTTGAAAAGTAATAAAATTACTTTACTCGTTACCTACTTCTAAAAAAATGTAATTAAATTACTTCTTTAGTTACTTAAGTAAATATGTAATTCAGTTACTTTACTTTTCACTGAAAAAAGAAACTTAATTACTTTTTAGTTGCAAAAAAAGAAAAATTATTTGTGCAAAGTGCAATATGTATTGTTTATAAATCATTACAAATAAATGACACATATTTACACATACATATACATTCTATACTTTATATTGAATTAATATCTCAATTTATTGTAGAAAATCTATTGAATTTATATAAATAATCTTCATAATTTCAAATTTGTAATATAAAATTTAAATTGATATATCTACAATATCAATTGAATACTATAACAATATGTAGGCAGTAATAAATATAAATCTATAATTGTATCGCTATATCAGATGTTAGATGTTATATTTAAAACTCATATACTAGAATACTACAAGTTAATAAATATTTAAATAAACACTGTCATTGTCATAAATAGTTCATAAATAACATCAATACCTTATACCTTTAGGAGTTATTCTTTGAATCGTTAATATATGCATCCGACAACATTCACAATTAATTAATTTAAAAATAATTTGCGATAACATGTTGGTTCAAAATTTAATTAAGGAATAATAAAGTTACCCTAATAAATTATTATTTTTTGGAAGTATTACAATATTATTCTGATAATTATAAAATATAAATAACGAGTAATTTGTGTAAAATTACTATAGAAAAGTAATTCTAATTACTTTTTCGTTACACAAAAATCAATGTAATAAAATTACTTGATTCGTTACAAAAAAAGTAACACCGATACAGTAACGAGTTACATTCGTTACTTTTTTACCCAACACTGTATATATATTTAAATAAATAAAAACCAAAATCCACAAAAATTTTACTTTTATTTTAAGCAAAAGGTAAAATTTTTGTGGATTTGGGTTTTTATTTATTTAAATATATTATCCACAAGTCAATAAGTACTTAAACTATAAATACTGTAATATACCTATATATAATGTTACCTTTTTACTAACCTTTTGTCCATTATTAACTTTTTCTAATAAACTTTCATTCAAAGCTTCAACAGGCACCTGTTTAGGATGATATGTGTCTTTTGATTTTGAACTTTCAGAAATTCTTGACTTATTGGATATTGGTATTTTAGAAAGTGAATCAGATTTTCCATGAAATATTTTTATTTTTTCTCCCTTAGGCATTCCTAAACTTTTTTTGGGTGAACTAACTTTTTTCTCTTTATGTGTACTTGTGTCATCATTTGTTACTTGTCTTTCACTTTCTTTATTAGTTTCAGAATTTTTTTCAATTTCACTATTAACAGATTTATCTTTGGATAGTTCTTGATCTGTGTTACTTGGTGTTATGACTACTTGAGCTTCAGTTAGGCCTAAGGTATCTTCGCAGACATCATGTTCAATTTCTAAGAGTGCTTCAGATTTTCCATCAGATATTTTTCTTTTTTCTCCCTTAGGCATTCCTAAACTTTTTTCGGGTGAACTAACTTTTTTCTCTTTATGTGTACTTGTGTCATCATTTGTTAATTGTCTTTCACTTTCTTTATTA
>JAIUCT010000012.1:7238449-7261424 GCA_021307375.1 Tetraneura akinire | reverse complement strand
ATATAATATTTCATTCCTCATCGTGCACGCAAAAATGACAAGCAAAAAAGTAAGTTATATTATTTATATTATATTATATAGATACGACAATAAATAAAAGTCATAGGTTTTCTTTAAAATAATATTTTTAAACAAATCGTTTTTAAAGTTTAAGAACATACGAGTAAATTATAATTTCAAATTAAAAACTTAAAAATAATACTGAAATAAAAGTAAAATAAAAATATATATAAAATTATAAAAAAGCTAGTTGTGCATTCATTCTTTATTCATATTTGTGTTGTTTTAATTTAAATAGTTACAAATCATTAATATGATAATATTAATTTAAAGTTTTATTGCATGGGATATTTTAATGTTTTTATTATAATTTTTAACTATACACAATTACATAATTCAAACTTAGAATTTAATTTACCTAATTTATAATTTTAGATTCTGAGCGTAGCCATATATCTAAGCGAGGTTACTAAGTTAGTTATACTCATATTTGTTTTACAATGTGTTTTTTTTTTTTTTTTTTTTTAAACACTTTTACACTTTTACCACCCGAAATAAATTTTCACAAAAAGCATATGTTTCCAGTTGGAAAGTGGATGTAGTTGGTACTTTAATTAGGTCATTTTTCGAATTTCTAAAAATTGACCTTATGCGATAGAAAAAACTACGAAAAATGGCATTTTTCACGAAAACTAAAATTTCGACGAATTTCTTGATAACTCAGTCATTATTGAAGTAAGAGACTTGAAAGTTTTTGTGGGTGTTGACATAGGTACTATACATATATATGTGAAAAATTTTGGAACCGTAAAATTCTTGTTTTTATGTATATAATGTTTTATAAAATTGTCAGTTTTGGGTTTTAAGGTCTGAAAATGAGAAATCAAAAAAAGTATTTTGAGCGAAGATCTGACAGATATGGGCATTTAGGTAACAAAGGATTTTATGAGCATTTATATTGAAATTAGAGACTTGAAAATTGTATTAGGTGTTCTGTGTTCTATGCGATAGAAAAAACGAAATTTTGACGAATTCGATTTCAGTATTTCACGATAACTCAAGCAATTTTTAATATAATATAATATAATTGCAAATACATATCATTTTGCGACGTATGTTGTCTTATTTAAGTACTCGGGAATCATTAAAACACATTTAAATATCAACATTGTTTTTTTAATAAAAATAATTTTATTCTCATTATAATATATGTAAGAAGATAGTATTTAGAAGTATTTCTACTATAATTTAATAATAATTGGGGAATGATTAAAAATATATTATAGATAGGTAAAAAAAAAAAAAAAAACACAAAATTACAGTTTCAGTGATTTGGACACTATACCTGTATCTTTATCATACAAGTAGGCAGTGGCGTATTTACGTATAGGCACTGTAGGCACGGGCCTACAGCGGCAAATTTTGAGAGGCGGTAAATTTTTAAATTGCATTAATTTTTTTATTTACCTTACTGTAATACTGTCTATAATACACATATATTATTATACTCTGTTCCAAAAGAGAAGACACGGGTTCTGCGCATATCGAATGACGGCCGATCATTTCCGATCATTGCCGACGATGTATACACCGTAATTAAAATGCGGCAAGCGATAGCCGTGTACACTTGCACGGTTATCAGGTGACAGGTTATACGTATATTCGCCAAGTGTCATAGATGTCAACAATCCCAGCGCGCCGTATAATGGTTTTTAACGATGCAGCTGGGTGTCAGAGGTCGCTGGTGAGCATACGTGCATTTATCGGAGTAGGTGGGGAATGCGCGCCGCCGAACGAAAACTGGTCACCGCTTCGTGTCTTCTCTTTTGGAACAGAGTATAGGTATTATAAAACTCACAATAATATTACATGTAGGTAATATATTTCTTATTCATAGTAGAGTATATTTAATTTTTAATTTTTTTAAAAAAAATAATAGCCAAAGAAGCTAATATAATATAATATTATTTGTCAACAATATTGTTATACTCGTATTTTATTGTCGTTTTTCCGTAGGTATACTCGTATTTTATGAAGGCTGTTTTACATACATTTCTTATCTAAAATTGTACTTAATTAGATCTAATACCAAAACTCATGATAAATTGAACAGTTTAGCTTTACTTTCAAATTTCAATAAAATATTAAATTAATTAAATGGCAATGATTTAATTGACGAATTTTCAAGAACTAAAAGTAGACGTAAATTATAATAAATTACAATTTATGTACTTATATTAAAACATTTTTTACTAATAAAAAAAATTAAACAATATTTTGTGAAAATTAAATATTTTTTTATGATAATTTTTTTTTCAATAAAATCTGTTTGACATGCATCCAATAAATTTATATTTTAGTAATTTAAGGTGGCAAATTTCTACAGGCCTATAGGCGCTGAATATAAAAATACGCCACTGCAAGTAGGGATCAGTCTCATGACAAATTATATTAATTTATATTAAATAAATGTACCTATTTAAATTTGTTTCCGATACAGATGTTAATCATGGTGATGTTGTTTCATTATACATTATGTTTGTCCAGTTCCAGTAACTCACCAAGTATAAAACTACTACTACTAGATTTGATCTATGCATACGATCATGAATCTTTTCCACCGGAAAATACTCGTAACTGCTTTATGAACGTGGTTGATGGAGAAGTCAGTGTTCTGTAAGTTTTTTTTTTTTTTTTTTGTCAAATTTAAACCTAATTGTTATTGTGAGAATTATGGGAAATATATTTATTTTTCATTTTTATCAGCTTTGGTGATGCTTTTAATATATTGTAAATTTTAAATTTAACTACCTACGTAATTGAAAAATTATTTTCAATAATTATTTAATTAAATTATAATTAAATTATTAATATTTTAAATTTTGCACTAATTATCTTTGTAAACAATTATTTGAGAATACTTTTTATATATATAAAATCAGGGCCTAAAATTTAAAAATTTTCGTACTACACTCTACTCATTAAATTTATAGTAATAGTTTATAGTAATTTATAGTATAATATATTATATATTTCATATTCTGAGCGAAGCGTTAATTAAAAATATACTTTATGTTAATAACACTGATGTGATTTATATATATTATATTGTAACTCGTTATATCTGGGAAAGTAACCTAACCGGTATGGGCAATTTGTAATCACTAATCATTAATAATTATCGTTATAATTTAGTTGTTAGTTCGTCAGTTCGCATGATACCGTCGATCGGCGCGTTACAAATTATTATATTATTGTGAATTTTAATTATCACTTAAAGATTAAACAATTAACGAGTAAGAAGAATAAGTATTATTTAATCAAAATAAATTATAATTACCTTCTTCCTCGATTACACATTAATTTCTGGAAAAATATTTATTTTGATTATCTAACTACTAACTTGGATTCTTCAAAATTTCAAATAGGTACCTACTTTAAATTTTGAAATTTCATGTATTATATGGTTTTCAAATAATACCATCTATTTATAATGCAAAAATGAAAAAAAAAGGACAATAATCAACTACACAATTTAACATTTCGTACTACACATTTTATTATTCGTACTGCACTAAGAGTACGTAGTACACACAATTTTAGGCCAAGTATAAAATTATTAAACTCTTAAAATTTATACAATTTCAAATTGAACTATTTTTAGTCTGTATATTTGTGTATTACAATTTTTGTGAAATCAATTTCAGTTTCAATTATAGTAAAACGCTGAAAAAAGAAGGACAATTGACTTTCAAGGAAAAAATGGATGGTTCAAAATTAGAATACGTGGCATCGGACGAAAGGGTTTACAAAATAAAACATATGGAATTTAAAATTGGGGAAGAAAAAATTGATTTATTCGAATTTGATTATAATGAAATTACAATCAATTTTAATTAAATATTAATTATTATCAATTATAATCATGACTTTAACAATGAATTATATAAATAATAATAATTTTATAAATACACTATAAGTTGTATAATAAATATAAAATTGTTGTTGTAAAATATATAATATGATAATATAATATAAATTAAAATGTTTTCATTTTATACAATTACGTCAAAATAATTATGTACCTATACTTGTATTACAACAATAAAATTATAATCATTATTAATTTATAAGTATATAAAATTTCATTCTATTTAATAGAAGAATGAGCAAAATAAGCCACAAAAACTAGTTAATATTTAATATGTATTAAAATATGTGTTTTTGTATTAAAGGATTTGATATTTATCACTATTCCCATTATTTGAAATAGGTAGCTAATAAAGTTCATTATTATTCAGTGGTAGTGGTGGTTCGTGATCACCGATATTTTGAGTACAATTTAAAATATCTCTCTTCATATGAAAAATAATTAATTTATACACACATCGTTTATTCTTTTTTGGCAAATTATTAAAAATATATGTTACGTTACTGCTACGTTATACGTTATACGTGTGTATTGGGAATAGCCAGGAAAACGAAATAAACATTATTCAAAAATATTTTTCGTTAACAAACTATTACGTATTTACTATTTACGTCGTGAACATATATTATTAATCCTAAAGTAAAAACAGTTATAGAATATGGACACATCAATCGGTGGGCAACTTGTGACAGCACTATAATACGGCTATATAAGATACGCATGGTCGACGAGCCCCCCCCCCCACCCCCGATCGCGAAATATAATGCAACTCGTTGCGCTGTTACTACTGCTAACGGATATTTTCCGTAGTACGATTTGGAAGTTTTTCTATTTGTATTCTGATTTCTGTACAGTATCTAATTAATATTAATAATAATTGAGTAATTTGCTCAATTTTGCGTTATAGAAAATAATAATAATACCTATATTACCTATCTAATATTTTACTAATATATATACATAGGTACCTACGTATTTTCTTTTCCCAACAAATAATATAATACTTAAACTTATCTATATTACGGTCTGCCAGCCGTCATTATACGAGTTACAAACTATAAAAATACAGTAAATTATTTATATATAATATATTATTTATATGTGTCTCTGTATACTGTATGTATGTGTATGTTTATAAGTATTGTGCCCAGTGGCGTAACTAGATGTTCAGGGGCCCTTTCTTCAACTGTATTAAAAAATATCTGAACTTCACTAGTACTTTTTGCTGAATCTGAGATAACCAAGTTGAGGTTATGAGCACAACAGTGTACATATAATGCATTTGGAAAGTCAGCTCGAATCAATGTTTGAACACATGTATACTGTCCACTCATAACTGCCGCGCCATCGTATCCTTGACCAAGACACTTATTTAGATTAAGATCAAATTGCAATAAAGTTTGACGTAAGAGATTTGCATAATCTACAGCACTATGTTTATCAAGAACAAAAAATCCCAAAAAAGATTCTTTAATTTCAATATGTTTACTTTCATAATCAACAACCACATAACGTATTATAATACTAACTTGATCTATCTTTTTAATATCTTGGGCGGAGTCAAGTATCACAGAAAATCCACAAGACTTTCTGATATCATCGCAAATTATTTCCCGTATTTTATTAGCTAATACTTCAATTAACTCATTTTGAATTGATGGACTTAAGTATTTAATTTTTTGTTTTGGGTTGCTTACTAAATTATTTAAAACTGGATCAAATTCTGCTAATAAATTAACTGTACGTAAAAAATTTCCTTCAGAACCATCTTCTAATACTCCTAATTTTCCTCTATGCTTATTATCCTTATGTGATTTTTTGTTACTCCATACTTATATCTGATAGTATTCTGTATAATGATATATCATACTGCAGCCACTTGTTGTCTATAACAATTTAATATATATTATAATAAAATAAATATTTATTTACTATATAATATCACGTGTTAAATATTCTAGAATATCGAAAAAATCTATAGGTTTTACAATCATGTGTGTCATTTTTTAATTTTTTTTTTTTAGGTCTGAAGACACATTTTGCCATTTTCTACCCAAATAATGCTACGATTTTCATGAAATATACAATTCTGGAATCGTTACGTTAATTTTTTTTCAAAATATATAACTTTGAATATTTACTAAAATTCTCGTTTTTATGTATATAAAATATAGTGTTTGATAAAATTGACCATTTTTTGTTTAAAGGTCTGATAATTTTACTGATGTATAATCAAATATTACTTAACATAATACTAAAATATTAGAAAAATCCCAAGTCTCAATTTTTTGTTATAGCTATTTTTATATTTTTACTGTAATCGAAAATCTTAGATCCATATAATTCTTATATTCTTATTATTATTTCTTAATACTTTTACAATAATAATAATAGCAAGGGAAGGGATATTGGTGTGGAAGGGATACAGATGTAAAGAGGATAGTGTTAAATTTTGATTAAAATTTGAATGCAATGATAATTATTACATTCGTGAAAGCGGGTTTGAACGAGGTTCATCATATAATATATGTACGGATTAAATTTTTTACATTTATCTGTCTTTACGTTCCAATGTTCAATAAAAATAATTTAACATAATACCCCTAAATGATTCACCTAAATACCCAAATCGGACAGTAATTCGCTCTGAATCGTTTTTCGAATGTAGTGATTTATCATTGTATTCAAATTTTAATCAAAATTCAATACTATATCCTCTTTTCACCTGTATCCTTTTCACACCAGTATCCCTTCACTTGCTTTTTTTTACTTTAAACAGCTATATAAAAAAAATCGTAAATTTAATAATTCACAATTATTTGGGACTGAGTTAAGTATAATGCATTTAAATTTAAATAAAATTTTTGTCAATTTTATATAACATTATTGTCAAATATTGAAATATAATAAGAAGAATTCATATAAATATTATAAATATTAATTTTACTGAAATTTTAATTTTAATAACTATAAAAAAAAAAAAAATGAATCTTGAGATTATTTGAGATATTTTGAAAATACGTTAAGATATATATCAGTATGCTGCAATAATATTTTCAAAAAAATTTCAAATTATTTAGTTTTTCTATTAATTTTTATTGTAAAAGTATTATGAAAATATAATAAGAAGAATACTTCTATGGATTCTAAGATTTTAATTTAAACTAAAAATATAAATTTTAAACAGCTATAAAAAAATTGAGACTTGGGATTTTTATTGGGATTTTATTTTATGTTAATTAATATGTGAGTATATTAAAAGTGCAAATTTTATAAAACATTATATACATAAAAACGAGAATTCTACGAAATATTCAATGTCCTATTTTTCGTAAAAAAATTAATGTAACGTTTCTAAACTTTTACCACGTGTATAATATACCTATGTGAATACCCAATAAAATTTGTAAGCCTCTAACTCCAAAATTGCCCAAGTTATCTTGAAATGTTGAAATCGAATTTCTGTTTTCGTGAAAAATGCCGTTTTTTCGTTATTTTTTCGTCGTTTTTTCCATCGATAGGATAAATTTTGAGAAATTAAAAAAAAAAAAAAAATGATCTAAATAAAGTAAAAGTACCAACTACAACAATTTTCTAACCGGAAAAACGTGCTATTCGTGAACATCGGAGAATTATTTCGGGTAGTAAAATTGTCTTCAGAGATAAAAAAAAAGACACACATTCTAAAACTAATACATTTTTTTGCTTCGCCAAAAGTACTTGTATAATAACTTTAAAAATATATAATTTGTAAATTAGATTAAAAGTAATTTAAATACTTTGCCTAAACTTGTTTAGGCACATTATACAATAACTAGAAAATATATTATATAATAAAATTAACCTTCCGTCATTATACCTACATTTTTTTACTTGTACATTTCATTTTCAAGTTATTTTGTGTATTAACTGTTAATATTGTATTTTTAATTATCATCATGGACAACGATTAATTGTTTATTTAAAAAAAAATTAATAATATAACGTTACTACGCACATGGTGTATCGTGTATATAATTAAATAATTAACACACGCTGTATAATTAAGACTAGGTCTAACAGATAGTGGACTGTCCGCGCGGACTAGTCCGCTGTTCCGCTGCGGACTGGAGTAGTCAAGCAGAATGCGGACAAGTTTGAGCATTGAGCGAACCAGTGCGAAAACTGTCACAACCTCGTGAACAAGTGTTTTTTTTTCTACATCTCAAACGTATTCTGTTTTTATTTTACTTTTTTTCAAAATGTCAAGCAGTAGTTCTTCTGACGAAGTAACTTTTATTAGCTTAAGTTCAGTTTTAAGTTGTTTTAAGTCAAGCAAGACAAAAAATTAACTTTATATATTACAATTACTGTAATACTAAATTATTATATATATATATATAATATATTATATTTACTACTATATCCATAGTGCATAGGTACTAATATAGTCCGCCGCGGTAGGCCGCCGTCTGTTTAACCAGAATGATGCATTTATATAGAGAACAGAGTCCGTGCGGACAGTCCGCTCTCTGTTTGACCGAGCCTTTAATATTTGATTTCATAAATAAACGTGGGAAGTCGCGGAATTGAAATAGTTACCTGTTACCCAAATAGTCTCACCTACACCAACGGTCATTGTCTTAATGTGGTCGGAATATACCTAATTCCATTTCCATCAATTACGGCGATGGCTGGCGCGAATAAGAAATTTCAAAAAGTAAAAAAAAAACCAAGTATAAACTTCATTCATATACCCATAGTCGCAAATTGAGGGGATAAGCCCCCCAAACTTAGCCGTTGCCCACCCAAAAAACCTATGACATACAATTTTAAAATGCTATATTGCAATAGTCTGATATATTTAGCCCCCAAGTCAAAAGTTGAAATTGCGCCTATGCATATATCTATAATTATCTAAAATTATAAAATCAAATTATAGTAGCCTTATTGGGTTAAAACTTAAAGGACTAATAGTAAGTTTACTATTTTGTTTTAAAAACATCTAAAACAAATTTTAAAAATAGTGTCAACTCATGTTATAAGAAGTGGAAGTCAGTAAATTGTATAATTTGATACAATCATGAATCAAACACTCAATGATCTCTGTAAAAAGTGGTTTATTTAAATAATACCCTAGAATTTTGTATGATATGCATGTGGCCAAGCCTAACTTACTCTGTAGATGTGGCCTTGTGAGTTGTAAAATTCAGCTTGAACTACTGACATTAATACCAGAAATTGTACAATAGGTATATAAAGATTTATTCTATAAAAATTATATTTTACTATTACTAATTTAATACTTAACTGATGATTGTTAGTATAAATTATATATAATAAATTATTATAATTATCGCTCATCTGACGACTTGCACTCACAGTACTCACACACATACACACTGCACGTGCTACGGCCGGTCGCATTTATAAAGATATAAATATCCATACATGCGATAATGGTCTGTAATTTCTAAATAAAACTTTGAAATTGCATGCACATTATAATTTTCCAGATAAACCTATTGGGTCTTGGGTCTTATATTAATATAATAAAAAAAAGCCCACATTATTAAATATGTGACAAAAATATTCGGAATACTGTATTCAGAATACTTTTAAAAAGTATTCAAAATATTGTATTAAATACTTAAAAAAAAAAGTATTTAAAAAGTACTCCTTAATAGATAAAAAGTACTCCGAATACAATATCCCGAATACTGTATTCGGAATACTACCCAAGTCTGATAATATTATATACTTCGATAGTTAAAAGTTGAAATTGGAGGTAGTAGGTAGTATAACCGTATAATGTACTTACGTATTAATGAATACTTAGTACTTACCAAAAAAATTACCAATAAAATGACAAATACGAGTAAATAAACTTACTTTTACTTTACCACTGCAGTGTTTACATACAGATAATTTATTGTTTGTATCATATGAAAAATACTCATAAATTGTCGATTCTGATAAACGACCCATTGCTCAGGTTTCAGACTTCAGTTCTCACGTTGTACTGACGTCTGACCGCAAGTGCACATACTAGTCACAATTTTCTATTTGTGTTGTGAATTGTGATTTGTATGACTTATGTCAACAACCAAAAATTACTTACTAGATAGAAGCAGTCTGTGCTCAATATTACACTATTACCAAAACTATTTATAAATTATAAAATATAAGGAAATAATCATAACGACATGCTTTACAAACCAACGGGCAAATAACAATATTTATTATATTTATTTTGGTAAATGCTCATATTTTATTGTTTCCTGGAACTGTTAGATTATAGAAATGTACAATTATAATTACCCGTATACATTACAACCAAATTTTAAGAATCAACTGTTATTTAATAATATGTATTATTATTACCTGCCTAAATATATTAAATAATTAAATAAAACTAGAACCGAAAAAAACCGAAATTAACCGAAAAATTTTCTTCCGATAAATATCGGTTCCGGTTCTGGTTTAGGTTCCTAGGAAAATCAAAAAATGGTTTCGGTAAGGTTCCGGTTCCAATATTTTCAATAGGTTCCGGTTAAAATACCGGTATTTTTAATTTAGGTTCCAAGCCCTGCCACCGACATTATAACCATAGGCGAAACTAGACATTTTTATTAGGTCAGGCCAAACAAAATATACGATATATCGTATATATAAAAAAAAAAAATTAAAATATTAAAAAATTAAAGTAGTTTATAAGGGACGAATAATCGATAATATGGGTAAATCACCACGGAACAAACATTACCGAAATACCGACTATCGACTTATTTATTATTACGAAAAATAAACTATTGCTTGTTCCTATACATTAAAAATATACGTCAATTGTCTAAAATCTAATAATACCTGAATCCGATTGTACTATAGTACATAGAAATATAGAATATTATAATTATACTCCATAACCAATTTTTTTCTTTGTGTAGACTGTTGAGTGTGTACAATTTAATTTAAGAATTATATCAAGCGATTCAAGCCTACATATTCACACTTCTAATAGATAATAAATTCATACATTACACTTCTAATAAGTACGCGCATGAGTGGCATAAATAATCTTGCATTCGTGCAGTACGTAAATATTTATTTTTAAACGCAAATTTCACAAATTTTAGATGTGAAAAATAAAGTTTTTAATTAAAAAAAAAATATAATGTTAGGAATTTTAAAAAAATCACTTAAATATATGCCCAAATAATTATTAAAATATATAAATATATAATATACATTATAAAAATTTTCAATCAGTATTAGGTCAGGCCATGGCCTGACTGGCCTGACCCGTAGTTTCTCCTATGATTATAACCAAAGATAAGGTGTATCTACCGAATGTTCTAGAATGTTCGACATCCATAAAAATATAATTATTTAATTGTATGATAATATGTCTTATCTAATATGGATCGTATATTCATGTTTGACCCAACTCACAGATTAACATTCATTAATTCATTATTAATTATTATATTATTATATTGTACTTTGTATACGCAGTATTCATTTGTAACTCGATAAAACGCTCTATTCTGCGTATAATATGTTGTTGCAATAGGTATATAAATAATTTTTTATCCATGTGTATACAATTTCGAGATTTTTATTAAACGCATTATTGCACAAGCCTATATAATTAGTAATATTATTATAATAATTTACTAAATTTACCTAGATAATAAGACATTAAAAACGCATCGGTTAGGTTAAGTCGAAAAGACCGAGTAAATATTATATACGTATTTAGATAAAAATATGATGTAATAACTAATAATATTACACTATAAATGGACTTTGGATATTACGATAGGAATAATTTTGTACAGCAAACTCGTCGATCGTAAAAATACTTTTGTGAAATATATTACGTTATCTTTTTTTTTTTTTGTATACCCTAACTCACAATATGTACAAAGACGATAAGGATTATTTAGTAATATAAAAGGTATTATATTTTATGAACGTTGGAGATCATTAATAACGTTTTCATTGACGTCTCATTGTGACCCGCATATAATTCCTAATGGCCTGCATATACGTTATGTATAATATAATATAATTCTTTGTTAAGCCACGTTAGTCGGACGCTTCGGGAAATTTTTTTTCTATGGATTCTTCCATTATATTTCAATATTTTACAGTAATGTTAAATAAAATTGCCAATAAATTTTATTATATGGTGCATTTAGATGACAAGGGTTCTTATGAGCATTTATATTGAACTTAGAGATTTGAAAATTTTATAGGGTGTTCATTTATGTACTATATGTGTACCTATATAGTCCCTATATGTGTGATAAAATTTTGGTTTTAAATATTTTATAAAAAATGTGAAAATTTTAATCAATACCTACATTAACTGACTGAACTATATATAAAATCTATAAACAAAAATTTCCATCGTAAATCTCATAATTGATACTTGTTTGAGCACCTCCCGGTCATAGGCGTATTTAGGTGGGGGCTTGGGGGGGCTTAGGCCTCCCTGATTGATAATTAGTCCCCCCAAAATTATTTGAGGCTATCTGATTTAAAAATATTTAACATTAGAAAATAAAAATGGTTTATTGTTACGATTATTAACTACGAAGTTACGAATAATTACTAGGTATATTTAAAATGTATTTTAAACATTTTCTAATAAATAAAATTGTGATTTTATTAATCTGTATTTATTTTATTATGTTGATAGGTATATAATAAAAACTTAACAATAAAAAATGTAGTTTATATTTGAAAAAATTTTTTTTTTTAATTTCGTACAAATTTGTAATGCATAATGAATATTTTGCCATTTTTATCATGCATATTTGCATTTTAAATTTTTTTTATACTTTTTTCCTATTTTATTTAAATAAAAATAAATTTGTGTATTAGATTCTGAGCGAAGCGAAGAATGTATTGGTTTTACGATGATGTGTCTTTTTTTTTTTGTTTGTTTTTTTTTTTTAAGTATGAAGACACTTTTACTACCCGAAATAATGCTCCGATTATCATGAATAGTAATACTAGTAATAATCATATCATAATAAATTCATCAATGAGTTCTTATTGTATAACTGTAATTTAAATTGTCAATATAGATTTAAAACCCACTAAAATTTTTTTTATAAAAAATGGATTACAATTGTAATCCACGCGACTCCTGTCGTCCAATTATAGAACGCCGCCTATGCAAGCCCGGTTTAAGGGGGAGCCAGGGGTGGCACGACTCCGGGGCCCACATCCTTTAGGGGCCCACTTTTATAATTCACAGATCACAATAAATGACAAGATATGTATTTTAATCTATGGTAAAAAAAATGCTTTTAAACAGAGAAAAAATGCATTGTATAATAATTAATACATTCTTGACAAGCCACATTTTTCAATAATAATTTTAATATTTTATATTTTCATCCCATACTACATAATCGTGGCGTGCGTTTCCGGTTTCAGCCGTCCGGTATGGCGCACCAGGTTGTTTATTACCAGTTGCAAATTGTTCAGCAGAACGAACATTTTCTAAATTAACACGTATAAAAAATAAATATGGAACGAGCCAGACTCAAGATAATTTAACGTCTTTAACGATACTACATTCAGAAAATGATATCTTGCAAATGATTAATTTTAATCAGAGTTTACAACAATTTGCAAAAACCAAAGCTAGAAAAAAATTTTGAGATTTGGGTTTTTAAATAATATATTATATATTATATATATATTAAATTATTTTTATATAGATTTCTTCTATCTTTAGTTTTTGCGAATTGTAAATTTTGATTAAACTCAATCATTTGCAAGATATTTTCTGAATGTTGTATCATTACAGACGTTAATTTAGAAAAGGTTCGCTGAACAATTTGCAACTGAGAGAGTTAAATAACTTAAATATAATATTAATAAACTATTATATTATATAAAATTGTATTACTTACAAATATTAATTATAAATAAATAATATTACGAATATATGTAGGTATTTGATCTTTATATAATTTTACAATTTTGACCATTATTATTATTAAATAATAATCTACTAATCCCTTACAAATTATAAACCATTGGTATGTAACGTTGCCCATTTCTATTATAAAATTAAACTATTATTTTCTGTACATTATAATTTGTTGAAAATCAATAACTTTTATCTATAAATTATAAAATAAATCAGAAATTTTTTTAACCTCAGTGAAATTAATTAGAAATATTATTTTAATTTTAAACAACTTATATATTAGGTATTTTATATGCAAGTTATCAATATCATAATGATAATATGTGTATATTTAACATTCATTTGACTAACCTTTACTATGTATATATGATACATCAATTAGGTATTTTATAATAATCAATGATATTTTTACATGTTGTATATTGTTTAGTATAAAAAAATAAACTAAATAAACTGAAAACCTATTTTACTAGTTTTATAAAATATTAGGTATATATTTAATTTAATTTAAGCACAATAATTATTTAATGTTATTAAAATATTTACTTAATACTCATATATTCATATATTCATATTTAAAGTACCTACTGAGGGGCCCAATCAGTGATATATAACCTGGGGCCTAATATAACTGTAATCCGGGCTTGGACCTATGTAGGGTTAAATTAATTTATTTTTGTTAAAAACTATTAAAAATAAATCATTATATCTTCAAATAGTTTTTAATAAATAGGTAATTTGAAAAGATTTATTGTTTTAATTTTGTAATATTATAAATTATGTATATAATTATTTAATTGTTAACCTGCTGATAATGAAAGAAAAATGTTATAATATATAAGTATAAATTAAAATAAACATGTATTAATTATTATATTTATTTAAATTACATTTATTATTAATTGATGGTTTTTATTTTTATATGGTATTTATTATAAATCGATGGTTTTTGTTATATTTTGTGTTGATTGTTTGTAATAATAATACCTATATTATGTCCACCGCACACATTTTTGTGTAAAATTAAAACTTTTGAAATATATAAATTTAATTTATAATAGTTACAAAAACTTAAATACTTCTTTCTTTTCTTGCTTCTTTCGGTACCTAAATACTCGTATTTAATTATCTAAATACTAAATGTAAACTTTATCAATTAAATAATTATGAAATTTATATTCTCATTTATAACAAAACTTAATACCTATATTTAATTTTATTTATTTACCTGTTACTATACCTACCTATACTTATACAGAATTGTATTAGTGTATTACCCAATGGAAAGCGTACAATAAAGTTGCATTATTAATAGGAGTTTCGTCGGAAAAAGAAATAACGACATATAATCAGTGTCGCCCTGAGCACCTAAGAGCACAGGAAGGAATTTTTTTCTGGGTCTCAATATTTTTAAAAAGATCTAATATTTCTGTGGAAGCCGAAGGGGTAAAGGTGTGATGAGGATAGTGTTGATAGTTTTGATTAAAATTTGAATTCAATGATAAACCATGGCATTCAAAAAAACGATTCTGAGTGATGTTCAGTCAGATAATATACTGTTAGATAGGTATCTGTCTGAAATTTTATCACATAAATTAAGTAGATACATAGGTATATAAAAACCCAATTTAATTTAATAGTATCTAAGTTCGATATAAATAACCATAAAATCTCTCTAATGCGATGGTTTTCATTGTATTTAAATATAATATTTTGCTGTTAAAAAATTAATATTTTTTTACAAATAAATCATTGTTTATTTTTCAATAAAATAAAAAAACAATTTTTTTATTGTTTTAAATAATGATTACATTGATTTATACATTATAATTTTGTAAAAGAATTCCTCAAAGTTATCTTGGTCAATTATGTTACTTTGATAGTGATGAATCTGTAACAAACATAAAAATAGGAACAATTTATTTAAATAAATTAAGTTTAATTGTTAGTAGAAGTGATAAACAGATTGTCTTTATTTACATATACCTAACACACATGCAATGTGCCTGTATCTGTTATAAATATAACAATTCCTTCCTATAGGAAATATACAGCATGATACCCATGTAGAATATAAATATCTGGTAATCTGAATTATATTATTAATATTTATAAAAGATGGGCTGATACTCCTGCTGCAAGGGATATAGGTGTGCAAATCATAGAATTTAATTTTAATTAGAATTTATATGCAATGATAACATTGCATTCAAAAAAACGATTCTGAGCTAAGTTTAGTCAGATTATAATGTAGGTATTTTTTAAAATATTGACATTTTTTTATAAAATATTTAAAAAGTAAAATTTTATCACATATATAGTACATAAATGAACACTCTATATAAATTTATATAATTAAATTTTCAAAATTTTTAAAAAATATTTGGCAATTTTATTTAACATTATTGTAAAATATTGTAATATAATAACAAAAATCCATATAAATAATTTAAATATTGATTTTACTGAAATTTCAAGTTAAAACGGCTATAAAAAAAATTTAGAATAGAAATTTTTCTAAAATTTTGATATGGTGTTAAGTAATTGTATATATACTTGAGTAAAATTTTCAGACCTTAATATTATAAATTGCCAATTTTATCAAACATTATATACATAAAAACGAGAATTTTACGAAATATTAAAAGTCCTATATTTTATAGAAGAATTAACCAAACAGTTCTAAAATTTTAATAATGTAGGCTCGGATGGAGTGTTATCAAATAATATTTTTAAACTTTTCTAAGATGTAGATTATTATTTATAATATGCTATGAAACAATAAATTTTATAATTTGCACTTATAATAAAATTCATTTAAATTTAAAATGAGTCTTAATAATAAACAATTATTTTTTAAAATTATTTTCAAATCTCTTTTGCTCTACAAATTACAAAAGTAATGTATCCATTTACCGCCTCATGTCTATTACTAAAGCTAACCCATCTTTTGAATGTTCTTAATAATTATTATTTTAATTTCTCTTTATCAGCATTTGATTTTATTAGTTATCAATTAATTAGTTATTTACATAATCTATCTATGTATTATTTTGTAATAGTTATTGCATCAGCCATTCATTTATATTGTATATTTTTACAACATGTTATACCATGGGCGTAACCATGTTATATATAAATAAATAAATTAAAAAATAATTACATTATATTATATGGACTAAAAGTGAGCATGTTCTTTTGTTGTTAATTCTACAATAAAATAGTTGCTATGTATTACATACCTGACATATATTTTTTTCTTGTTGAACTGTAAATTTTCATTTATAATATTCAATTATTGCAATTATCCACTTCTATTATCTTTTCTAAGCCTACTATTTGCATCGTAAGCATCACATATGCAACTGCCATACTCGGCTAATTAAAAATTAGGTATATATTAAAATATATATATAAAAATATTACATAGAGTAATGCCCGGTTGAACAAAACTTTATCGATTCAATAAATAGATATTGATCCAATAAATAGAGTTATTGAATTAATAATAATTAACTAAGGTTGCACAAAGCTTCAATATTTTATTGGTTATATAAGTTAGCGGTAACCAACTCTAATTGATCCAATAACTTATAAGCTAGATTTTGGGACAATAAATTTTATTGATTCAATTTAATTTTCTATTCACTTTTTTAACACAAAACTATATTATTTTCACTAATTTAGTTATTTGTTATCATCAATTTTACAATGTACCAATACTGTTTTGGGTTTAAACCACAAAAATTAGATTACTATTTGTGTGACACATTTTATATTTTATTTACCCATAATATACTTCTATATAGAGCCAATAAAACTTATCAAGCCAATAAGGTCTCCATCCTATAAAATATTTTTCATAGAAGTTTTGTGCAACCGGGCATAAAAACTTCAAACATCAATATAAATATAAATGTTTACCTTGTCTTTAGCAACAATTCTAATAGATTGAGTCAATTTCAATATAATTTCATTAGTTGGAGCCCATGCGATAAATGTCATACATTTTCTAGCCATTTCAGCGGCCGCTTCTTTGATCTGGTTTTCTTTTTTATTTAACAAAATCATATGTTCATTAATTAAATCCCACCGTCTAAAATCAAAACAAAGTTGTACTATGGCAACCAAAAGCCGCGTTGTTGATTCGACATCGTTTGCCTAAAATAAAAATCATATAATATTAACTTCTACTTCTACAGCATCATAGAAAGTAATTATAATAAATGGAACACACTTTATTACATTCATAAATAGAGCCTAACATATTAATAAAAAATACTTTATTCAATTTAGGAAAAAATGATGATTATCTGATTAATTAACAAACAATTTAATATAAAACTAATTTTAATTATAAATGAAAAATGTACAAATTTATTGAATATTAGTAAATATTGTCAATGTTGATATGCCATTCCATTGGTAATGACTACATTTAGTTGTTTAACTCTTTGAAGCACAGGTCATAACTAAATATGTATCCATCAAATGCACATTAACTTTTTAAAAAAAAGAAAATTATGATTTTTTACCATATATTTATAGTTATGTACTTACTAATAAAGGATCTAAGTACCGATATTTTAATAAAATATAATTTTTATAAAAAGTTACTTAAGTTTTAATGGTGGTTACCTATACTAACCACCATGCAAATATTAACAACTTCATTTTTTTTAAATGAATGATTTAATAAAACTCATACACTTTTATTAGAAATTTATTTTAAATATAATTAATAATATAGATTGGCCATATATATACATATACAACCATTATTATATATAGGTATAAATATAATATTTATTATATTAAAAATAAAAATATAACTTTTCATAAAGTTATTTCAATTTATTCATTTATTCAATAATCAACCATCTGAAAATATTAATTTATTATCTGATATTTTGGTTTTTATGAGGTTTTCTTGAAGCAGAGCCACCTTGATATAATGTTCCTTTTTGATATTGGGGAAATTCTTACCAGTTTGTTTGACAAAAGTGTATTAAAAATATTTATTTAATAATGTTGTATTACTAAATTGTTTAATAGAAGGTTGTGTATAATATATTGACGTGTTATGCATATTTTGCATGGTGGTGACTGTTGATAACCACCACAAAATAATAATTTATTGGTTATTGATTATTGTTATGGGATAAATACCAATATCAATAGTAAATTTATTTGATGAAACAAATGTCAATAAAATTATAGACAAAAATAACATATTTAAGTTATAAAACGCTGATAATAAACATACATATCGATATTGATAACAATGGGAATTATATGGGAAAACACAATACGTAAATAGTTTTATGAATAAAGATAATTATAAATTAAAAGAATGGAATAATTAGTAACTAATTGCGGAGGTAAAATTTCCTAATCACTATGTGTATACAAGATAAAATATTTTCTCGAGGTGGTTAACAGTCGTAACTGTTATAATGCTATTTCTTAAAATATTGACATTTTTTATTAAATATTTAAAACGCAAAATTTTATCACACATATAATATATAAAGAACACCCAATACAATTTTCAAGTCTCTAAGTTCTATATAAATGTCTTCATAAAAACAAGAATTTTATGAAATATTCAACGTCCTATATATTGTAGAAAAATTATTGTAACAGTTCCAAAAATTTACCACATGTATGAACTATATGAACTCACAAAAAAATTTTGAATTCTCTAACTTAGAAATTATAAATGTTATCGTGAGATATTGAAATTAATTCAGATAATTCAGTTTTCGTGAAATATGCCTTTTTTTCGTCGATTTTTCTTCCACATAGAGTCAATTTTGAGAAATTCGAAAAATGACCTAAATGAAGTACCAACTACATCCACTTTCCAACCGGAAACATATGCTATTCGTGAAAATCGGAGCGTTATTTTTGGTAATAAAAATGTTTACATAATAAAAATAAAAAATCACACATCATTATCAAACCAAATGCTTCGCTCGGAATCTAAAAAGGTGCATTATTTCTAGTAGGACGATGGGGAAAACCAAGGTACATGATAATATAGGATAATGTTATAATGTTTAATGTTAATATGAGAAAAATATTACTCACATTTCTAGTTTGCTCTTCGAGCTCCAATAACGTTTCTATTGCTAGTTCTAGATCACGTTCGGCCAACAATCTCCTAGCGACAGCAATTTTTTCATCACACTTTTTACTGTAGTAGTTTTTCCTTATGGTTTCGTAATCGATGTCTTAAATAATAATAATAATAATAATAATAATAATTTTAATAATAATAAGTAAGGTTAAACAATTAGGTTTAAGTAGTTATGCAATAATCCCTGGGAACTAAGTAATTAAACTGTTATAGAGGCGTGTAAATTATTTGCTTAAGAAAATAAATTTTATAGAACTCAGTTCTTACCTTTTTGAGATAACTTGTCTGACATATTGAAGACAAAAAAAGTAATAATTATTAAAATAAAATACGAACGAACGATTAAATTCAATAACTACTGATTAAATATTCAATTAATATATAGATTTAAAAATTTGCCAAATACTAAATGAACTTTAAACAAAAGCAAACAGGTCGGTACAAAACTATAAACTCGACTACATATGACGTTTAATAAGTAAAATAGCCGTCTGGTGAGTAGTAGACATTGAATAATGGCGGTGTTTGGTAGGCAGTGTTGCCAAAATCATTTCAACAGTGCTAGCTGTTCGATGGTTGATTGCCACGTCATTTTTAAGTTAACGCGCTTTGTTAGTCACACGTTTAGGAAACCCTTACGAAATTCTGTCACCGGAAGCGCCACTGCGGAGTCGCTAGTGTCGTGAAACCTACTGTAGTTGTTGCATTGCGTTTGAAAGTAAAACTTCTTGAAGAATTAGATTATAGATTTATAGATGTGGATTTTATGAACAAGCACCATTAATACCAATTTGTACATTATTAGATCCACGGTTTAAGGATATTCAATTTCAAAATCCAAATGCAAATTCAAAAGCTCAAGAAAAAATATTTCAATTGATAGATAACGATACAAATATTGAGATAAACAATGAATTATTAACAATAGAACCAATAGAATGGGATAAAAATGACACACATTGCGATTTATGGGGCCTCCATAAGTCATTGGAACAAAAGCGAAATGATGAAAGATCCTCAAGTAACACCGCAAGAGATGAATTAAATTTGTACTTAAAGCAGAATGTTTTGAAATTAAATGAAGATCCATTGATTGAATGGAAAAAAACTGAATTTGTTTATCCAAAATTATTCAAACTAGCAATGAAATATCTAATTATTCCGGCAACATCAGTACCATCTGAACGCCTTTTCAGTAAAGCTGGGGAAACCATCAGTAAGACTAGGAACCTATTAACAGGCAGCAGGTTATCAAAACTCCTTTTTTTACAATCCGTAGACAAGAGTTTATGGGATTTATGAAATAATTCAAAAACATTACTTGTTATAAACTTTTATTCATCACCTAAATTAAGTGACCTAATGAGGTCTAATGAATACTAATAACATACAGTAATATGTTATTATTAGATTATTATTTAATTTCCAATACTTAATTAATAAGAGATTTAATCATGTTATTTTATTAAAATAAAAGAGAATTATAAATTATGATTAAATGTTTATTTGTTATATCAAATTACAATTTGATATAACAAATTAAAAAAATTTTGTTCTTTTTTATACATTTTATACAGCTGCATTAATATTACCCTTACAGTAAAAATAGTAATTACCTACTCTATGACTTCGTTATAAAAAAAAATTATTTTTATATCAATATTCAAATTATATTTATATCGATTATCGATATGGAAAATTTCGATATATCGTTATATCGATATATCGATATAGAAATCGATTTGGGCATCCCTAGGTATAGACACCGTGCAGGAGTCGGAAATGTATGCGCTCTGGTGGACAATATTAACTTTAGTCCCGGCGCAATAAAATATTTTATTACTTATTTTTGTGTGTACCTTATAATCATGGTTTTATTCCAGTGAATGAACGTATTTGTTACATACGAATATTGCATCCAAAATCAGATCTAATAATAATAATGAACTGTTATGCACCAAAACCAACTGAAAATGCAGATGACGAGGAAAAGAATATCTTTTATGAACTTTTGATGCACTGCCAAAAAACTCTATAAGGCTAATAGTTGGTGAATCAACTGCTCATATAGGGATAACGACGTCCCTCGGGAAAACAATCGGAAAAGAGAGCTGGCTCGCCCACACAAATAATAAAGGGCACAAAATAGTAGATTTCTGCTCCTCAAAATACCTCATAATTAGCAGCACTTACTTTTCAAGAAAATATATCCATAAACATACATGGACAGACCTAGATGGGAAAACTAAAAGTCAAATCGACCACATTTTTATAGACAAGCGATATAAAACGTCCATTCATAACATTAGAAGCTACAGGGGTGCTGACGGAGATACAGACCATTATTTATTAATATGCCGTTTTTTCGTCATTTTTTCGAAGTTTTTTCTACCGCTTAGGGTCAATTTTGAGAAATAAAGTATCAACTAGATCCACTTTGCTACCGAAAACATACCCTATTCGTGATAATCAGAGCATTATTTCGGGTAGTAAGAATGTTTACAGAATAAAAAAAAAAAAAAAAAAACCAAAAAAAAATCACACATCATTGTAAAACCAGTACATTCTTCGCTTCGCTCAGAATCTAAAAGTTACCAAATTTATTACGAAACAAACACTTGCCGTACTTATAAGTTTTAAAGGTACATTAATGTAAACGTTTTAATATATCGGAATTATAATTAATTTTACACCGTATTAAGCTTTAATCATTATACTTTTATATTTTTGCGTATCATATAATAAATAAGTGCATGTTTTTATTAAATGGCAAGGACAATATTAAGAGATTCGTTCAATATTACTAAAGAATATATTGAATTTTAATAAAAAATTGTCAACGACCAGAAATATAAATTTAAAATTATTTATTTTATCGTTTACATATATATTTCCTAGTTAATTATGCATGTTACCATGACAACTTTAAAATTATTACGAAACATGAAATTTTGATTATTTCATTAAT
>JAIUCT010000012.1:7171299-7188449 GCA_021307375.1 Tetraneura akinire | reverse complement strand
ATTTATCTGAATTTCTGAGTCTTGAGTACGTCTTACCCGTCTAGGAAAATGTAACTACTTGAAACCGCAACGTGCCGACCGCAACAACACCCACCTTGTCGCAGCGATTAATCCTATAGCGGCAAGCCGCACCGAGGAAATCATACCTACCTTTCACGAACCGCAGCGTATCAACCGCAACCGCAATTAAATTTATTTAACCGGGGCGGAATTTACATGTACCTTTTTTGACCTGGATATTTTTACGGGCGGAATTTACATGTACCTTTTTTTAACTGAAAATGTTTAGGGACCAAATTTACCTTTTTTGGGCGGAATTTACTACCGCCCATTATAACATGCAGTCAATTGTCATTTAGAATAACAATTATAACATTTTTCTTCGCACATAGACTACACTAAATGAAGAAATTATATAATAAAATATATATAGGTAACTATTTTAGATTCTGAGCGAAGCGAAGAATGTATTGGTTTTACAATGATGTGTGATTTTTTTTTGTTTTTTTTTGTTTTTTTTTTTTTTTTATTCTGAAGACATTTTTACTACCCGAAATAATGCTCCGATTATCACGAATAGGGTATGTTTCCGGTAGCAAAGTGGATCTAGTTGGTACTTTATTTAGGTCATTTTTTGAATTTCTCAAAATTGACCCTAAGCGGTAGAAAAAACTTGGAAAAAATGACGAAAAAGCGGCATTTTTCACGAAAAATGAAATTTTGACAAATTCAATTTCTATATTTCACGATAACTCAGGCAATTTTTAAGATAGCGACCTGAAAATTTTTTTGGGTGTTCACATAGCTATTATACATATGTGGTAAAATTTTGGAACCGTTATGTTAATTTTTCTACAAAATATTAGACTTTGAATATTTCGTAAAATTCACGTTTTTACGTATATAATGTTTGATAAAATTGGCAATTTTGGGTATTTTGGTCTGAAAATTTTACTCAAGTATACTTACATATTACTTAACATCATACTAAAATATTATAAAAATCCATTGTCAAAATTTTTTTTTATAGCCGTTTTAAGTTGATATTTTTAGGAAAACGAAAATCTTAGAATCCATACATATAAATAAATATTCTGAAAACACTTTTACTACCCGAAATAACGCTTCGATTTTCACGAATAGCGAGTTTCAGATGTAAAAGTGGATGTAGATGGTACTTTATTTAGGTCATTTTTCGAATTTCTCAAAATTTACTATAAGCGGTAGAAAAAACTTCGAAAAAATGACGAAAAAACGGCATTTTTCACGAAAAATGAAATTTTGACGAATTCAATTTCTACATTTCACGATAACTCAGGCAATTTTTTAGATAGAGACCTGAAATTTTTTTTGAAGGTTCACATAGCTATTATATATATGTGGTAAAATTTTGGAACCGTTTTTTAAATTTTTCTACAAAATATTGAACATTGAATATTTCGTAAAATTCTCGTTTTTACGTATATAATGTTTGATAAAATTGTCAATTTTTGGTATTAAGGTCTGAAAATTTTATTGAAGTATACTTACATATTAATTAACATCATACTAAAATATTAGAAAAATCCCTAATCTAAATTTTTTTTTATAGCTGTTTTAAGTTGATATTTTTAGTTCAAACGAAAATTATAATCTGACTGAACTTCGCTCAGAATCGTTTTTTCGAATGCAATGGTTTATCATTGCATTCAAATTATAAATAAAATTAAACGCTATGGTTCGCACACCTGTATCCTGTGCGGCAGGAGTATCAGCTCATCTTTTTATTTTATTTTTTGTTAAAGAAGATCCTTCAAGGCATTCTATATATATATATATGATGTAGTACAAAAAGTGGAACTTCTTACTTTTTATTAGATATACATTTTACTAAATTAACGCTCATATATTATATAGGTAGTCCATTCAACTTTTATTCTTTATTGTATTCTGTATCATTGAAATATCCCGTTTAATTAATAGGAGACTTAGGTTATGCGTTTCGACTATAGCTGTTAACACCATATTTAAATGTAGAGCCAAATACACCTGAATTTCGATTCCCAGGTGATTTTTGTCGTACTAGGTCCTGTATTGAATGCTGTATTGGCGTGTTAAAATGCGATTTCAGTGATTATTATTTAAATTGAATATATTATTTTTATATTCAATGTAATTATAATTTTTATTTGTCTCTTTAAATATTGGACACTCCATTATTTACTCACCAAAGCTTCAAAAATAATTAAGACTTGTGTTGTTTTACATAATTTATGTATTGATGAAAATGTTTGACTATTAGATAAAATTGATCATTCTGAAGATAAAATTGATTTGGGGATATTAAATCGCGAATAGATTATTTTCTGTTTGAAATATTGATTAACTGTATTCGTTTAAATATATTTAAATGAAACAAAAATATTTATTAACTAATTAAATATATATATATTATATATATCATAATAATAATGATAGTAATAATAAATATTATTCGTTTTATTTTTATTTTTAATTTTATTTAATATGTGTGGCGGGGTAGTACTTCGTATAGCCGGTCCGACCGCCGTCAATGTTAATTCTATAAATAATGATGAATCCGCAGGGATTGAATATTATTATTTTAATACCTACCTATTATTATCATTCATCTGTCATTTACTTATGTTATATTATAATTGTCTTTATTTTATAAATGCGGGACGCGGGTATAGGAAAATTAAAATTCCTAATTCTATTTAGTATTTACTACATTGGCGCAACTAGGGGGGGTGCTTTGGGTCCTTAGCACCCCACAAATCAAAATAAGCACCCCTATAATATCTGAATAAGTTGAAAAAAAATATGGTTGATAAAAGCAATATACGGATCGTCGTTTAGATTTAGTATTATAATAATTCAATTCATTTAAGGCTACGGTGACTATGGATGCAAATTCGGATGAAAATTCGCATCCATAGTCACCGTAGCCTAAATGTAGTATTAATTCATAATTATAATTTATTATTAATTTTAAAGACAATTATATTTAACATATTTTATAATAAAGTATAAAGGTATGTTTAAAAATGACTTTTATATTACTAAGCATGTATAAGGTTTTTGTTCCTATTTTCAATTATTGTGTAATAATAAGCAAATATTTTTGTATTGTGTAATGGGGGGAGGGGGTATTCACGATTTTCAAAACTACCTGGAGCTTAAGCACCCCCAAGATTTGATTTCTAATTGCGCCTATGATTTACTATTTAGTATTTAGTAACTATATTCATTTAAAATTTCTTTTCAAGTTATCGTAAAATTTTTAAATCGATATCACTACATGACATAATATATTGTGCATTTTTTTTCACTCTTTTCTAAATAATCACTTATAATTTTTATATAAGTATATTAGTCTTTTTTTCTAGTAATATAATAATATTATTTTGGTAGGTGGTTTAGTTTATTTTAGTTGTCTTACGATAATACGATGACAATTATAAAAACGCGCGAAATCATAAGCGAATTAAATATTATAAATAGTAATCGATACATATTAGATTCTGAGCGAAGCCAAAAATTGTATTGATTTTACAACGATGTGTGTCTTTTTTGTTTTTTTTTTTTATGTCTGAAGACACTTTTACTACTCAAAATAATGCTCCGATTTTCACGAATAGCATAAGTTTCTAGATGGAAAGTTTTTGTAGTTGGTACTTTATTTAGATTATTTTTCAAATTTCTCAAAATTGACTCTATGCGACAGAAAAACGAAAAAATGACGAAAAAACGGTATTATTCACGAAAACTGAAATTTCGACGAATTTGATTTCAATATTTGACGATAACTCGATTTTGTATAAAATCATAAATATAAACGAAGCACCTTATACAATTTTTAAGTCTCTAAGTTCAATATAAATGCTCATAAAATCCCTTGTCACCTAAATGCCATATCTGACTTTATTTCGTTTAAAATACTTTTTTCGAATGAGATGGTTTATCATTTCATTCAAATTGTAATTAAATATAAAAAATATAATTTGCACACCTGTATCCCTGCAGCAGGAGTATCAACTTTTCTTTTTTATAATTTAATCAGCTATAAAAAATATATCGAAAATGTAATAATTCACAATTAATTAGAACTGAGTTAAGTAAAATGTATTTAAGCTTCAATAAAATTTTCAAAATTTTTAAAAAACTTTTTTCAATTACACTTAAGATTATTGTAAAATATTGTAATATAATGAGAAAAATCGATATAAATAATTTAAATATTGATTTTACCGAAATTTCAATTTTAAACACCTATATAAAAAATTTAGTCTTGAGATTTTCCTAATATTTCAAAAATTCGTTGAGATTTATATCAGTATGCTTTTCAAATTTTCAAATTTTTTTTCAAATTTTTTGGATTTCTATTAATTTTTATTGTAAAATTATTGAGAAATAATAATATCATATATCAACAGCCATATAAAAAAAAAATAGACTTGGGATTTTTCTGATATTTTAATGTGATATTAAGTAATATGTAAGTACCTATACATCAGTAAAATTTGCAGACCTTAATGCACAAAACTGCCAATGTTATCAAATATTATATACATTAAAACGAGAATTTTACGAAGTATTCAAAATCCTAATTTTGTAGAAAAATGAACGTAACGGTTCCAATATTTACCACATAATATATTATAATACCTATGTTATTACCCAATAATATTTTCATGTCTCTTAATTTAAAATTGTCCTAGTTATTGTGAAATATTGAAATCGAATTCGTCGAAATTGCATTTTTCATCATATTTTGGTCGTTTTTCCTGTCACATGGGGTCAATAATGAAAAATTCGAAAAATGACCAAAATAAAGTAACAAATACATCCACATTTCAACCAGAAACTATGCTGTTTGTAAAAAGCAGAGTATTATTTCGGGTAGTAAAAGTAATAAGTATCTTCAGACATAAAAACAAAAAATAACTAAAAAATCACACATTATTGTAAAACCAATACAAAAATATTTAAATTCATGAAATATTTCATTTATAATAAACTACATAAATATTTTTTAATAATTATTTGTTTTAGTATTTTTATTTTACTACAATCAATATAGGTTATATGTATTATAAATGAATTTAACATTTTTTATGTTCACAATAACGTGTGGAAAATAATATTTTAAAGTATAAGAAATAATAATATTTGAAATGTAGATATTAATAAAATAATGCTATAGTTAATAGTTACATTGCACAATATAATATTGTGTATATGTATTTTAATTTATATTATAATTAATATATTTAACATTTTTTTTTTTTTTTTTATAAATAAATGAAATTAAGTATAAGAAAAAGGCTTATTAAATATTCAGACAGAATAATACAGTTAGGTACGTTATTGTTAGTTACCTACTTAGGTATATTTTAACAATAGAATATGTTTAAATTGTATCATGATATTATACCTAAATCAGGCACTTATTAAAGGGGCGATCACCCACCCCCCCCCCCACATGGGCCGTATAATATTATACAAATTTCAATAATTAATTTAATTTTAATAAAAGTACCTATCGCAAAATTTTTGTAAATTGACTAATTTTACGCATGAAAAAAAATATATAAAATAAAATATAAAAAAGATGAGCTGATACTCCTGCCGCACAGGATACAGGTGTGCGAATCATAGCGTTTAATTTTACTTAAAATTTGAATGTAATGATAAACCATTGCATTCGAAAAAACGATTCTGAGCGAAGTTCAGTCAGATTATGATTTTCGTTTGAACTAAAAATATCAACTTAAAACAGCTATAAAAAAAAATTGAGATTAGGGATTTTTCTAATATTTTAGTATGATGTTAAGTAATATGTACGTATACTTCAGTAAAATTTTCAGACCCTAATACCAAAAATTGTCAATTTTATCAAACATTATATACGTAAAAACGAGAAATTTACGAAATATTCGAAGTCCTATATTTTGTAAAAAAATTTAAAAAACGGTTCCAAAATTTTACCATATATATATATATATATATATATATAGTAGCGATGTGAACACCCAAAAAAATTTTCATATCTCTATCTTAAAAATTGCCTGAGTTATCGTGAAATATAGAAATGAATTCGTCAAAATTTCATTTTTCGTGAAAAATGCCGTTTTTTCGTCATTTTTTCGAAGTTTTTTCTACCGCTTATAGTCAATTTTGAGAAATTCGAAAAATGACCTAAATAAAGTATCATCTACATCCACTTTTACATCTGAAACTCGCTATTCGTGAAAATCTAAGCATTATTTCGGGTAGTAAAAGTGTTTTCAGAATATTTATTTATACGTATGGATTCTAAGATTTTCGTTTTACTAAAAATATCAACTTAAAACAGATATAAAAAAAAATTGTGACTTGGGATTTTTATAATATTTTAGTATGATGTTAACTAATATGTAAGTATACTTCAGTAAAATTTTCAAACCATAATACCTAAAATTTACAATTTTATCACACATTATATACGTAAAAACGTGAATTTTACGAAATATTCAAGGTCCTATATTTTGGAGAAAAATTAATGTAACAGTTCCAAAATTTTACCACATATATATAATAGCTATGTGAACACCCAAAATAATATTCAAGTCTCTAACTTAAAAACTGCTTGAGTTATAGTGAAATATTAAAATCGAATTCGTCGAAATTTCAGTTTTCGTGAAAAATGCCTTTTTTCGTCATTTTTTTGTCGTTTTTTCTACCGCTTAGGGTCAATTTTGAGAAATTCGAAAAATGACTTAAATAAAGTACCAACTACATCCACTTTGCTACCGGAAACATACCCTATTCGTGAAAATCGGAGCATTATTTCGGGTCATAATTTTGTTTACAGACATAAAAAAAAAAAAAAAAAAAAATCACACATGATTGTAAAACCAATACATTCTTCGCTTCGCTCAAAATCTAAAATAATAATACTAAAATTATTTTTAAGAAACATGTTTCATTAAATATTAAGTCATTAATTAAAGTAAATTTAGTTACGTTATTGTTAGTTACTTACTTATAATAATGCACAACAGAATATATTTCAATTTTATTGTAATAATACCTAAATCAATATAATTTATTATTGTAATATTGCTTAAACTATGTAGATACCTATACCTTGATTATATATTTTATGAAACTGTTTTTTTCTTCAAGTACATATATAATAATCAGTGGTGTGCACAGTACTTTTGTATTGTGAGGGATGGGTGAAACTTAACAATAAATATCATAATAATCATAATTATGATAAGTTTTTTATTATATTATACCTTAATTACACGAATATCAAATGAATAACGATGAGGCAGTGTAAATGCTATACAATACACATAATTATAGGAATATCCAACGAATAACGATAAGGCAGTGTTAGGTCTTGATATTTAATGTATATCAATGGTTTTAACTTACCTACTATTATTGGCTTTTGGAGGTTATGATAATTTTTAAATGAAAAATTACATAAATATGAAACCAGCTAGCCTTAGAAAAATAATGTTGCTATATTATACATAGAAACGTCTTTTTCTGTTGTATTGAAGAAATAATAGTCATTTTACTTATCCTTAGGGCTGTAATTCATACATTCTCTGTCCTGTAGACCAACGTAGCTGGTTGCTTGCTCAACACAATCTACAATTGTGTTCATCGACGACTACGACAATTACATATAGCATATGATGAAATCACAAGTGCACATAACATATTGCATAATATGTACTTATTGAAATGGTGGTAATAATATTACAGTAAGATGCAATGTACAGTGCACATCCTAATCAAAAGTAGGTTACGTATAATCCGATCAGAAGTTTGCGTTGCATATTATCATTAGAAAATGAGTGGTGTTATAAATTTAGGAAGATATTTTTTTTTTTGAACGATTCGAAAATTCATAAAAATGATAATAAATAATCAATAATATGAAGTCATCATAAACACAATTGTAAATAGTGTTGAGCAAGCACCAGTTACATAGTCCATTTGAATAGTGGAACAGGGTATGTAGTGCGGGGAATATACAGTAGGTAGGTAATTAATTCTCTTACCATATGTTTTTTTATTTACATTTCATCACGGCATTATTGTCACTACTTTGGTATTTTTTCAATTTTACGATCTCTTGTTTCATTAAAAAATTTTTATCAATACGGACCATTTTTTTTTTATTATTACAATTATATAATAAAAAATATAGTAGGTTCGTGGTTTCAGAGTTAAATGTAACTAAGGGGATGAAGATTTACATGTTAATCATTTATTAGAAATTATTTATTGAAAATTGATATAAAATTCATTATATTAATAAGCATAGATATTATAATATATTATATTACTTATTGTCACAAACAATAATTTATTATGATTATTAGTAAATGAAAATCTAATTCCAAACTTATCGAACTTTTTTTTGCCATATATATTCTAATTTTAATTATTTTAATTTTACTTTGATTGTATTTAAAAAGTTTATAGAATTCGTTCTCTTTTCAAAATTATATCATATTTCAAACCTTGAATAATATTTTTTATTTAGGTCTTTAATTTTTTATTAGAGGTCTGATGAATATATTATATATTTTTATTGTATATTTTTATGTTTATAAATAGTACTTAATATACCTATATACTTTTCATTCCATTAATGGTCTTTTGGTTATCGTTTAACGGTAAACATAATTAATTAATTTGGGTCATATGATTTTTTTTTAATAATTCGACGACAAAATTGATAGTATGACTAAAATGTCATAAATAGGCCAGTATGAGAAATATGAGGCAAGATATATTTCTTAATGGAAAACAATATTACATAAAGCTTCAATGCGTTCTACGACGCAATAACAATTATCTTGCTTATACAACCAATGTACCATATAGGTACATTTACATTTTGGAGTGAAACACTACGAGAAGTGTTTGTATAACAAACAGGTAAAAACATAAACTATATAATAGTATGAATAAAATTATTATTTTTTTCCACATAATGTTACAAGACATACAGAGGCAATAATTATTCCAATAAATACAATGCAATGGAGTATAATTTGTTTGAAAAATAAACAAATAGTAAATAGTGCAAGTGGAATTATAATATAATTACCACAAGACATTTTCTATTTGCTCAAAATCCAATTGCAGGAAACTAATTATACTGCAAAAGAATAAAACTAATTACAATTTAAAATTGAATGTTGATCTTGCTTAATACAATCTAACAAATACCAACACTTAAATCTTGGTCTATATAGTTTTGGGCTAAGAACTAAGTGGAGAACTACTCCATATATATAGTGCCTTGGCTTGTCTTCCTTAACACAAAAATATTTTGAAAAATTTTCAATCTCGACCATCCTGCTTAGACAAAATGCTAAGGGCGTCAGTAATTTTTCCTTGAGCCACACACATTCTTTCTTTGGTAATAGCGGATCTCTCTTTAAGAGGACGTTATACCACTAATTTCCTTCTGTATGAACGTGACTAGGCGAAACATTCATATTTCGTTTTGTGTTGACTTTAGAACCAAAACACCTCAAATAAAATTTAAAGTAAACAACATTGTGGATATAATGTCACATTCATTTTCCGAAATAATAATTAATAAAAAAGTTACAGATAATTAAATAAACCAAAAAATTATACATATTGTGATTCAATTAGTATGTTACATACTAGCAATATTAATGAACACATACCTACGATGTTTTATCTAAAATATTGTTATCTTTTCATTTCATAATAACTGTTTTTACTCTAAAATCAATGTAATACGAGCAGTTAAAGTTTTCCTTTAGTATGTTTTGGTGGTTCTTTTTAATTTTTTATGCCGTATTGTGCTGCCCCAAGTGGCATAATATTATAAAAATTATTTTTAATTGCTAATATAAGGTGGTGTGAGACTGTAAGGTGGGGTAGTACTTCGTATAGCCGGTCCGACCGTCGTCGATGTTAATTCTATAAATAATGATGAATCCGCAGGGATTGAATATTATTATTTTAATACCAACCTAATATTATCATTCATCTGTCATTTACTTATTTTATATTATAATTGTCTTTATTTTATAAATGCGGGACGTGGGTATAGAAAAATTAAAATTCCTAATTCTATTTAGTATTTAGTAACTATATTCATTTAAAATTTCTTTTCAAGTTATCGTAAAATTTTCACTACATGACATAATATATTGTGCATTTTTTTTTTTCACTCTTTTCTAAATACCTAATCACTTATAATTTTTATATAAGTATATTAGTCTTTTTTTCTAGTAATATAATAATTAGGGTTAGGATGTTTATGACTTTTGCATATTTTTTCTTTTAGTCGTGTACATTGCAGACCAAGTTATAAATTAGTTTTGTGCGACATAGAATCAGATACATTCAATTTTATTTTGCATATTTTTGCATATTTAGGGATTATTATGAATAAATGCATATTTTGAAAAAAATTGTAAATAAATGCATATTTCGCCAAAAAATAACTTAAATACAATATAAACCTCAATAAAAACCCATAGCTAGGCACAGTAGGTTTCACATTTAATGAAAATGAGAAAATATGAAACCTGTAGTACAAAATTAACTTATCTTTATTACTTACTTATCTTAACTTTAACTCTACGTTTATTAATCAATTAATCATGTTTAAGACCGATGATTGCGATAGTGTGTCGATAAGACAAAATAACTTACATTATAAAATCTTTAGTTTAGTTTTAGTTTTAGTGTATGGTGTGCCACAGATCGGTACTGTAGTGTAGACTGTAGTGTTATTGAATTATTTTAGTATACGGTACCTATGTTTTTAATTTCAAAATATCATATTTTTATATATTTGTATTTAAGTTTAAAGTTGTAAAAAAAGTTGTAAATTAATTTAAAATACATTTTTAGATTAGAAATAAAATTTTAAAATGACATGATTAATTTTTTTAAGGGCATATTTTGATATTTATTGTGCATATTTGCATGCATTTTTTAGTGTTTTTTAGGTCTTAAACATCCTAACCCTAATAATAATATTATTTTGGTAGGTGGTTTAGTTTATTTTAGTTGTCTTACGATAATACGATGACAATTATAAAAACGCGCGAAATCATAAGCGAATTAACTATTATAAATAGTAATCGATACATATTAGATTCTGAGCGAAGCCAAAAAATGTAAATGACATAAATAAAGTAAAAACTACATCCAATTTGCAACCAGAATTCCGGAAACATATGCTTTTCGTGAAAATCAGATCATTATTACGGGTAATAATAAAAACAAAAAAAAAAAATTACATATTGTAAAACCAATAATTTTTTCGCTTCGCTCAGAACCTAAATTGTGGCGTACTCTAGTGGAGAACTACCCAATAAACATAATTGAGTTATAATATTATTAGAATCACTCTTTTCTAGATGGCAGTTCCATATTCAACTAATAGTTTAGGAGGAGTGTAGCATAAATGCATAATAAATTATTATAAATTTATTATATATTATAAAATTACGTACAATAATACGTTGGCCATTTGTTGTAAGCTTCACATTCACGATTCACTACGTTTCAGAAGAGAAAACAAGGTCCAAGTTTTTTTTTTACCATTTTGAGATTCTGAGCGAAGCGTGTATTTTTTTTTTTTTTTTTTTTGAAGACACTTTTTTTACCCGAAAAAAAGTCGATGTAATCAGTACTTTATTTAGGTTATTTTTCGAATTTCTCAAAATTGATCCTATGCGATAGAAAAAACGACAAAACGGCATTTTCACGAAAACTGAAATTTCGACAAATTCGATTTCAATATTTCACGAAACTCAGACTATTTTAAAGTTAAAGACTTGAAAAAATTATTGGGTATTCATATAGATATTATATATATTATGTGATCAAATTTTGGAACCGTTAAGTTAATTTTTCTACAAAATATAACACTTTGAATATTTCGTAAAATTCTCGTTTTTATGTATATAATGTTTAATAAAATTGTCAATTTTGAGCATTAAGGTCTGAAAATATTACTGAAGTATAATTACATATTAATTAACATCATATAAAAATATTAGAAAAATCCCAAGTCTGGATTTTTTTTATAGCTGTCTAAAATTGATATAAATTTAAATAGAGATAGTGTCAAATGGAAGTTGAGGAGGACCCCAAATAGTTGTGAGAACGGTTGAAGGAGAATAAATAGAACTATTTATCACTATTTAATTAGCCGAATAATTATATTATTTACACATTTGATTCATCGTTATATTTTTTTCGGGGGTAAAATTTAAATTAAAAATTTATATTAATTTGCGGAATAATTATTAACATAATAACGATTTTTTTTTTTTTTAGATCCATTCTGTATTATTCATTTCTGTCACAAAATCGATTAGCTTATAATAATTTACAGATTTGTTACGTAAACAATCGAACAATCGGAATCTCGTACAGTTCTTATGACGTATCAAAAATAATATACGATAACGTAACAAATAAAATACCGTACTGGAATAAGAAAAATGAGAAATTATCTCGTATTAAAATATTATTGTTTATGTGTTCTTTAACGCAATGATAATAAAATAATGATAATAAATTTAATAAAATATTATACGTAGTAAAATAAATAAATAATGTAATTTTCCGTACTTAATCATAATAATATTTATATTTAAGTAGGGATTAAACGATACGTCCGGTAGTTAATAATATATCATAACATATTATTGTCGTTTTTGAGTGTAATATTGAATAACAATAATCGTTTTCACTTTTGCCAGTATTTCTATAAACGACGTACTCTTGTTACCGGGAAAGGAATAGGTAGGTAGGTACTTTAAAATTTATGTCCACGATGTATATGAATAATATGCTATTATTAATTTGTTTTCGTTTAAAATAAAAATTTCGCTTCTCCAATCGACAGGCTCCACTATTATTTATATATTTATTTATTAAATCACTGACAAGTTATTTATTTATTTTTCGGTTTTTTTGCGGTTTCTCCTCGTTTTTAATACGATTTCAAACACGTAAATATATTACTTATATTTTAATTTAAAATTTAAAAAATTGCCAATTTTATCAAACATTATATACGTAAAAACGAGAATTTTACGAAATATTCAATGTCCAATATTTTGTAGAAAATTTACGCATATAAAAATAACGTCTAAGTATACTGTTACGGTGTTGCACAATCATAGATTGCGCACATTTAGAATATTATAATTATTGTGTTCTTAAAATTATAACCAGAAAACTGCATAGGCAATAAATAAATAATGTTGTACATCAACAGGACTATGGCCGTTTGATTCGTGCCTACTTAATATATTCTTATTGTTTTATTTTATTAATTTATATATAATATATATATGTATAAATTTTAAAGGTTAATTTGCTGGATTTTTTGATATTTATTATAAAAATGAAATTATATCGATGAAAAATTAAAATTAAATGTTCATATATTTACCAAAATAGAAATATTAGGTATAATTAATTAATATGTAATAATTAATTAATTGTAATTTGTTACGAAATCATTACTTACTAATTGTATTATTTTTTTATTTAATAGGTACTAGTAACATTGGTAAAATATTGGATTTGAACTAGGTACTTTGAAAAAAATTATTGCACCTTTACAAGATAAAAAGTAGTCATTTTCTTAACGCGTGAGCAGTGCGCACTCATGGTGCTAAGCTAACTTTCTAATTAGTACTTACGTTATTGATTATAATGGTAAAGAATAAAAAAATATTTCTATTATACAATGTAAGTACCTATAGTTTGAAAAATGTACAATATAATAAAATATAATAAAAAAAATATTATTTATATTTTAAAATGTTAAATGTTTGAAATGATAAGAATATAAATTCATTTTCTAATTATAAATTATTAATACATGTTTATCAGTGTTGAGCAGTATCTAGATAAATTATCTATCTAAAAATTTTCTATTTTTATCTTTTCTACATTAATAACAAAATTAATATTTTATTAATATCTAAGATGAATTTATGCAATATCTAGTTAAATTTATCTAGATATTAAGTGAAATATGAAAATTTATAAATTTATTTTTTCATTTTATACGATATGAAACGTGGAATAATATAACGTAGTAAAATGTTATTGTATAGTGTTGGTGAATGTTATTGTAAATAGTTATTTTAATTTTAACTATAGGTAAATATTTATTTAGACTTAATAGATTATAATTATTTTCGACTATAATAAGTTTTTAATATTATTTTATACATAGGTTGGTGACTTGGAGTATTATAATATGAGATTGAAAAAATTGTATTTTTATAACAACGTCGACAATCATAAATTTCCAATTCTACTTATTTGTATTATTATTGTCATAGACGTATTATATTAATATTATGCTAAATGCACACACACGCGTATTTTTAACGTGCGGGTACGGTGCCGCTGCGGCGACGTACGGTCCACTTGCGTGTACTTTTGTCCGTAGTTTCCTCTACACCACAAGTCATTATTACGTTTTATCTTTTATTTAAAGCTAGATAGTAGATACACACATACGTTATTATAAATAAATATTAATACCTTTACCACGATGCGTCTATTCTCTACGTCTATTTCCTGTTTTAAACTATTACCTAATATTTTTAAGGTTATGAATGTTTTTGTTTTGAAATTTGTAAATATTGCAATACCATCACAATATAAATTACTACGTCATGATATTTACATTGGCCACATCAATATTATAATATTATTAATACTTTAGTTCGTATAAAATATACATTTTATTATTGAGATTGAGCAATATGTTTATATTTATTTACTTATATGTATCACAATAATTGGTTTAAAATTTAAATACGTAAAATAAAAAGTTCAAATTAATAATTATTGTAATAAATATGAAAAGGAAAGGAAAAACAAACAACACTAATGTATTATTATGAAAAGTTCAGCTACACTAAAATGATCAATTGCCCTCTATGGAACATAATGATAATATTATTGTATAATCAGAAGTATAATCATAATATCATATAAACAAATATCAATATAACAAATTAACAACTTATATAACAAATTAACAACATATTATATATAAAAAAAAAAAAAACAAATTATAGCCTATTTTTTCTTCACTCAGGTAAAAATATATATTATCAATTATTAGTACTACAATTATAAATACAGTAATAATATTATATACTAATAATATTTCACATTTTCCACGTACAAAAACACGAATAGGTATATTATTATTACTATTATAATTATTATTATTAATGGGTATGTAGTTCATTAATGTCAATAATACAATTTATGCGATCGATTACTATACACATTAATATTACGTACCTATAGTATCTATGTTAAAAAACAATATTAATATTATGTTATAAATTATAATCATTTGTAATTTTATTAAATAGTATTGTAAAAGGTGGCGTGCTCTACTTGACAACGCTTCAAGAACTACGATTCAGACATAAAATCACTACCCTATAGTAGAGGGCAGTTACATATTGTATTTACAACTTAGAAGCATAGGCGCAACTAGGAGGGGGGTGCTAGGGGGTGCTAAAGCACCCCTAAAATTATTTTAGCCCCCCCCCCAAAAAAGTTGAATACACTTTATTGGCGTATTTTTTAATACATTATAAATATAATTATTTGGGACTTAGCACCCCTAAAATATTTAACCTAGTTGCGCCTATGCTTAGAAGTGGTATAGTTGAAACATTACTCGTATTATAATTATTATACAATAATAATTATTATCTTTAAGATAAAATATAATCAAATAGATATAATCAGTTCATATTTTGTTAATAAGATTTATACGAATATTATGCAAAAATAATATTAATAGTGAAAAAAACAAAATTATTTTTATTATTATTTTCTGGTCTTCATTTTTTTATTTCTATAGTGTGGCAGAAATAGTATAAAAAATAATAGAAATTAAATTTAATGTAAAATGTACCATTTATTACTAACTACTGATTTAGGAAAATTATTATTTATGAGGGTACTTATTTGATTTTATACAATTTTTTTCAGAGTCAACATAGTAACAATACTAATTATAATTTACTAATTATTTACTGAATAATTAATAACATAATAAGAGAGTGAAAAAAACTAAATTTAAGATGCAATGACTTTAATTGTGTCAAATTTTAATTAGTTTAAGATCGTTTACACCAGTTACCAGTATGCATATGAGAAATATCAATTTTTATGTAATTACCTGCATTTATTTTTTATAATATAAAAAAAAATATGTATAATTCGATATAATATGTATATTAATATATTTATTTTAGTGTATGTAGATTTCTAATTTTTTAATAATTTCATAATACTTATTACTTATCGTATTATTAATACTATTTCATAATGTTTTAATATTTGAGTATGGCTATGTAAATACGCAATTCAAATAATATAATCATTATGAAATATGTAAACATTTATTCAGAATAATATTTTTTGTACGTATTAAAGTTTTTCTTTTCATTTTATATTAAAACAAAATTTTATTTGAGTTTGATTTTCTTGTTTTTTTCTTTAAAATGTTCAAAAAATTACGAAATAACTTTAAATTATTTAGGGCAAACACTTTTTTAATAAATTAGTTTTTGTTCTTTTTGTAATTAAAAAATAAGAGTAGTTGAAAATTTCATCAGTACATTGGTGTGTTATATGGATGTTACTTAATTATAAATCATTAATTATTATATTTTTTTAAATGCGTAGATATTTTTATAATATTTACCAGTATATTGATTATTTTATTATATTATAACCATGCACTATGGATTTAGAATGAGCTATAAGTATAGCTATATCGATTTCTAATTATATTATTTTAATAGAAACATAAAATGCCTACATTTACAATGTACAAAGAAATATTTTACAACGATTAGTAGTTGATAGATAGAATTTTTTAATTTTTTATAAATAATTCTAACTAGATTGAATGTAAAATAAAAATTTATATTTTGTACCTACGTCTAATCATTAAATAGAAATATAATAAACTCCAATTTACATTCTTCTCAAATAATAATAATAATAATAATAATAATAATTATTATTATTATTATTATTATTATTATTATTATTATTATTATTAT
>JAIUCT010000012.1:7046896-7150438 GCA_021307375.1 Tetraneura akinire | reverse complement strand
TATTATTATTATTATTATTATTATTATTATTATTATTATTATTATTACGTGCGAGAGACGATGATATAAAAATAATTAAATATTATTTATAACCAAGAGTGGACCATAATATATTAAAAGTATAGCCGAGAGAGAGAGAGAGGAGAAAAAAAATCGAGGCTATCTATTGTTCACGATTTTTTTTTTTTTTTTGCAATGACCGAAGACGGGCCCGGGTCAATCAGGATGGAATATCACGCGATGACATGCAGATGAACGCGGTCGCAGTTTTCGCCCACGTCCCGTCGTCGGCGCGTCGTAAGTTTCCATCGCGATAATATTTTAACGAGACATTATTATTATTATTATTATTATTGTTTTTTACCTATGTAATTATAATAGTCGGATGCAGAAAATTCTTCCTTCTAACCTAACCCTCGTTTTTCGTAATTCCAACCATACTTGAACACGTCATCGAAATAAAACATATTTTTATATCGATATAAGTCGTCGCGGTTTCGTTTTTAATTTTTTCTATAAAGCACGATATTCGGACGACACATTATCGATACGTGAAATATAAATAGCAAATTATTAAATAGATACATCGCGCAAATTATATTAAGAAAATAATATTTAATATTTTTTTAATAATTAATAATTCTGCATAATTCTGCATGGCTTCTCGAATAACGGAACTCGCAATATCAATTTAAACGTACCTTTTTTTGTTTTGTTTTTTTTTTTTTGTTCCTGGATTTTAATTTTTTTTTTTTATTTTAAATATTATATCGCACTATTGTTTTCAATACGCACGTATTAAACAATTTTTTTCTGAAGTTGCTTTTTAATATTCTTGGAGGTCTTTATTTGAGTTTTTTTTTGTAATAACGAGTTTTATTTTATTATTTTAATATTTCAGTGTAAGCGTATTTCAAAAGCGAAATAATACGCCCATAATATTATCTCTATATAATTTTGTTATAATTTAGGAATTATTTATTTAAATCAATTTTAAAATATTTAATTACTAAATACGAAAATTTTAAGAAAATTTCTAAACATTTTTGTAATATTATATTACTATTTCAAACTTTTCATTCTTCAAAATGTTTCATTCGCTGCGTTCTTAGAATTTTGTTCATTTACCTTTATAATATATTATTCTTTATTCGAAAATTATTAATAACAGCTTTGTCTTTGTGTGCCTGTAGAATTTGAGAATCAGCAATTTTTGAAATTTAATAAGAATTCGTTTGATTTTTATAAAGACCAATAAATAAATGTTTTCACGTTATTAATAAAGTTTCACTGAGTATTATTTCTAGAATTCGATTATTTTTATGAGATTTAAAACAATAATAATTGTTTTATTATTGTTTAATATCCAAACACAAAAATATATTATTATTGTTATGTAATGTTCGCATACCTCTTATCTCTCTCCTTTAGAAATGATTTTTAATGTGAAGCTTACGCATTGTATTCCTAACATTATATTTTCTTTTAAATTTATAAAGTTCGATTCAAGTCTAATGATGCATGCTCATAATGAATGAATATTAATTATAAACGGCAGTTAAAATATAATATGTTCTGATATCCATGTAGTTAATCAAACAATATTTAACACTTCGTAACCTCAAACAAATAACAAATAATGTTTGTCAAATTTGATCATTTAGGTACCTGCATATAAATATTATATAGTTAAAACATTAATCTAGTCATGTTGCATCGTTCATATATCATATTAATACAATGTTATGTTAACATGATAACATAAATTTTAACATAAGTTTATTACGTTTTGTGTTACCTAGTTATTTGATTTTTGACTTTTATTTTTCAATTTGGAAAATTACTAAATTATTAGAATTTAACGTGTTGCAAACGACAAATTTTTAATTATATTATTTTTTAACAATTTAAATAACTTGATCTTACTATGTATTTTATTATTTATTAAATAATCGTCACATATTTACTTAATTCAAATTTGATACTTCATATTTTTTGTTTGAAAAGAAATTAGTCGTGTTGAAAAAAATAATACTTTGTATAATTATTGATATATTATATTATTATTATTTTCATCGACATCGCTACACTTAAACTAATAATAATAGGTGTACCTATTGTTGTAGAATAAATTATATTATTAATTTAATATTATAATTTATTTAAAAAATTATAGTTACTTATAAATTATAATTAATATTATATTAAGTTTATGCTTTTCGAAATATTTGAAATATTCTATTATTTTATAAAATAATCCGAAAGGAAAGAGAACCTGAGAACGTGAACAAACGAGAAAAAGGTCATTTTTGAGCGAAAAGTGATGCGCCCAAATGTGTAAGGTGTACTTAATAGAAAACTAAAATACTCAAATATCATTACGATTTACGATTATCGAATAAGTTAATTTTAAGATTATAAATTATATATTATTATTATTATAAATATTCTTACCTCTTTAGATTCCACATTTTTACATTACTATATTTTTCTAGCTGTAACTATAGTACAAATGATATTATTATAATATTATTTTAATGCATTTCATCAATAATATTGTACTATTTGGAAATACTTTATTCACCAATACTTTTAGTTTAGCTAGTTGCAATTTGTATGGTTTATATATTATACAAAAATGGTCATATAACTATTTTTGTATGTGCCATTTCGTGCACTCTTAATACATTATTTATGTAAACATGATTAATATTTTCAGGTGTTCATTGATATCACATTATACAAAGATAGGTAATATTATTTTTAAAGTACGCGTAACATAGCTATAGACGTGGTACAAAATAAAATAATGTAGTTTAATATTACTATATATTCGCAAATTGTAAAACACTTAAAAAAATAATTTGCATGTTATCGTTAAAATAATGACTAGAAAATCATAGAATATGTGTATAGGAGGCACTCGTAATTATTACAATTAATTATGGAATGAACTATACACAAAATAATATATAATATTATAAATGTGCATAATAATAACTATTCGTATTTATAACATTTTATATTTGCATGATAATTTCAGAAATATTTTTCAGAATGATAGGTATTAAAAATTTAAACGTTTTTACTTTATATATATATAAGTAGATACCTGTAATACGTTATTGGTTTAGTATTATTGAACTAATTGCAGTTTTATTTATTTGTACCGTAAGAAATATAATTATTTAAGAATAATAACAATAAGATACCTTCCTTTATATTTCTCGAGATATTTCTATTTCTATACGTATTATGTTATATTATGTTCAATAAAGTAGATACTAATCATAACGTTTCATTTTTTTATGTTCAATTTTATTATAATCTGAATATCATATTTTTAAAAATTATTCCCTTATCTGAAAAATCAATAACGATTTAAATCACTTACCTGTCTTATATTATGATTATGATTATGATTATTATTATTATTATTATTATTATTATTATTATTATTATTATTATTATTTATATACTTAAATATATATTATCTTCTTAATTTGAAATGTAACAATAAATTAACTCATATATGTTGCATACAAGTGAATGTATAATATTTTCACGTTGACCTATAATATATATATATATATATTTATGCTAAATAATATATACTATATAGGTAATCAACTTTTACATCATATATTTCATTATTCTTATTCTTATTCTTATTCCTATTTATTTATTTATATATATAATACTCATTTGTGTAACCAATGTATTTAATTGTTTGTGAATCTCAAATAAATTATAACTTTTTTCGTATAATTATAATTTTGATTTATTGCATTATTTTAAACATTATAAAATAAATGATTAATAATACCTATATATTTATTTATCTTAAACTTATTATAATATATTTATCTCTTATCACATTTTTTTTTTTTAATTTAATCATTTACATTAAGTACCATTATTTTATTATAAGATATGCTATAATAATTATGGCACTCAATGTATAATTATCTATATAAGTTCCTTTATTATCGATTTCGGATAAATGAAATTAATTTATCCATTGATCAAGTACACTGATGTACATTATTAATTTATTATACATACATATATATATATATATATATATATATATATATATATAATGTGATATTAATTATAATAATATATTTTAACATAATACTATTAAATAAATGGGGACACGTTATAAATTTTAATATAATATACATTTCTGATATTTATGTACACTTTACTAGTTCATAGGTACGTGCGTATGTGATATTAGTGTAATAAATATTGGAATATTAAAATAAAATATAAAATCTAATTAAATTGAATAAAATGTTGAATTGTGTTTTTCGCATTTTCACTTCATAAAGTAAAAATGACAATAATAATTCATAAATTATCCTTATATTATTAAGGAAATAATTTCTATTTGTCTATATGAATAAAAGTATACATGTATCTATAATGGACATATTATGTATTTAGAATTTTCTATATCTTTAAAATATAAATAAATAAATCAAAACGAATTTGTAAATACAAAAATAAATAGTTAAATAAAATTAGTTTTAATCACATTATTGGAAACGTTTAAAGTGAAATTTTTATCAGAAGTGTGAGTTTTAATACGAGTATGCTTAAAGTTGTTATTATATACGTAATGTTATTTGGAAGTTTTGAACGAAGATAGTTATAATTTTAGTTGTATAAAGTAAAATAAAAATAATTTTGAAAATAACAATCGTTTTATAAAAGTTTAAAAGTTCATAAAAATGTTATTATATAATTCATTATTAAATAACAATTAATTGGTGAAAAATGAAATGAAATAATACTATAAGAACGAGGCAATGAATTTTATTTTTATTTTATTTTTTTATTGCTGAAGCACTTTTTTATTTAAACAATAATAGTAATAAACTAATAAAATAACAAATAATTTTACTATTTTACTTAATTTTTATTTTCAATATATTTAATTATTATATGTGCAAAACTAATTAGGTTTATTTAATGCGATAATGAATAAATTGTAATCTTTATATTAAATTGTGTTATAGTTAATATAAATGAGTTCATGATAATAATATTATATATATCACATATAATATAGGTGCCTATAATTTAATCTTTTATTTATTATTATTGTTATAAAAGTATTTTTAAAAAAAAAAAATATGTCGAATAAAAACTATTCATTAGATTAATATTTAAAAAATCGAGTAGGTACTATAGAAATAAACAGCATTAGACAACTATACAGTAGGGTTAATAATTAACAAAACACGTTCATTCATGCAATTTAAAAACAATGTCGCTCATTGATTTCATCAATCAATGTGTTTTAACTTTATTTGTAAAACACTAAAGGAATACGTTGTAGTTCATTTTTACCGTCACTTATTGTTTCCATACGAATTCTACATATTAATATACATAATAAATTATTTATAAATTAATACACTTACTAGTCATTGATGGGTAGGTAGGTACCTACTTTAAAAATATATTTAAAATTTTAATTTTCATGAAATAAATTATAATACAAACTTTGCATTTAAAAAATTAATATAATAATTATATTTATAATAGTGATTTAACTAAAAAAACCACATTCAATTTAAACTATTCAAATTAAAATATATTTATATTGCAATGTAGCAACACCTTTTAACATAAAAAAAATTATACTAAAAAGATTAATAGGAAACTATTTTACAATATTACTGTGTAGGTACATTAATATCAAAAATATTTTCTGGATATGTATCATATTTGAAATAATTACTTTTAAATATCTATGTTTTAATACTTATATTTACATATTATAAATTATTATTAAAATATTTAATGAGACTAATTAAATATTTTATTTAAGTATAAATACACCTATTTTTAGCTAAATTATTAAATTTTTTATATCAGAATTACCAATTAAACTATTTATATATTTAATTAAATATAAATATATATTTATATATTTTAACTAAATATAATTTTAAATAAAGTTATTTCAGTGGACATAATTAGTTATGTTAAATTATTTGTTTTGTTGATATTCAATATGGTTTATTGTTATTTTGAAATTTAAAGCAGAATAATTAATTTTTTAATAATAATTTATATTATGTAATTTTAAAATCAAACGTAGCTATATAATACTACAAATTGATAAATAGGTTATTATATTATTAATTTTTATTTAAACACTTTGAATATTGTACCTATTAAATATATTTTATACAAAGGTCATAAATAAATCCAAATTAAAATGTTATTTTTTTAAAATTATTTCGCCACTATATGATATTTATTTACTGATTGTGAAAATATGATATGAATATTATTATTTAATGTATAAAGTGCTCATAAGTATAAACTAAAATAATTTTTGTGCTACATAACTAATATTGGAAATTTTATTATTATTATTTTATTTTTATTTTTTTTTTAATTTTTGTAAATTTGAATTAACATACCGCATATTTTGTTTTCACAAGTTTTGTAAAGTACGTTGTTTGAAGTACAATCTAAATAATTTTAACGCATTCGTTGGAGTGTAAATGTTTAAAAGTATTCAAATTATGCGGGCATTATAATAAAATGATAGCAGGTAGTAAAGAAACAAGTGTTCTGATTAAAACGATAATAAATTCAATTATTATGCTGAAAGATAATAAAATAACTAGCCGTGTTCAAACTACATTAAACGTATATTTTTTTTAATTCGGGCATATTTTTCTGAAATTGTAAAATTCTACGACACGATAGTAATAATGTTCAGTCGTTATTAATAATAATTAGGTATCTATTTCGCGTAATAATAATATACTCGTATATGTGTGCCATTTTATAATTTGTATAATTTTTCATTCGAATTCGATTGGTACCTCTATAGTATAATATCGAATTATCGACGTAGACATTATTATAAAATAATACTGTTTAAACGAAAAAATAATATTCCAATAATGCAATGTAAAAATATATTGATCGGACCCTAATCGATTAGATATATTTAAAACGAGGTAAAATATTATCGTTTATTTGTAAATGCCTAACTGACAAATAAAATATTATTATTATTATTATTATTATTATTATTATTACAGTATTCTTATCACCAAAATGATTAAGTCCGTATATTATGAGCCGTAATAACCGTACGAAATTTATATTATTAGAGCGAAATAATATTAGGAACGGTGCCTTATCAGCCGTTGCCGCTTTAAGTACGAGTATACTACAGTTTCTAACGTAATTTCGAACAAAACGAATGTACTCGTACATCACAACTCATAATATTGAAGATATTCTATATTAAACTGTTTTTGCACATGAGAGATAATGACATTAACATACAATTTTATATTATTTCATTTTAAGTAGGTATAATAACTTATTCACCGATACATAATATAATATAAATATAAAATCGTATTAAATTCATTGAAAATTTCTTATTTCGTTATGACGTATAATATTTTTTTTATGTATGTTATAAGCTTTTGATATTATTTATCCACTCGGAACGCATTTACAGACCATTCAAATGGATAGAACTGCGACTCGGTATGTAAAATAGAAAATGTTTTCGCAAAGTCGACTGTACCAGTCGTATTTTTTTTTTTACATTTTTTATCGTCTACATAACAAACAACTGTTAGGCCTTTTAAAGTTTTAACGTAACATATAATATTATCTTTATTGAGCGAGCGTTAAAAGACATTCCCTCTAATCCACCTATCATCTTACGAACATATTGCGTGTAACGATGTTACTATAATATTAAAGTTGTATGTGTATATTATTATTATGTAGCCGTGTCCTGATAAAAGTTTAAGGTACCTACCGATTTATTTCGACTTTTACTGAACAAACGACGTGAATCATTTCAAATTTGTTTTTAAAATATTGTATTTCGTTTTACTTCGACAAAAATTACTAATAAAAAGCAAGGATACAGGTGTAAAGAGGAAAGTGTGGAATTTTGATTACATTTTGAATGCAACGATAAATCATTACATTTGTGAAAACGATTTTGAGCGAAGTTCATCAGACAATATATTATGTACCGATTAAAATTTTTGCATTTATCAGTCTCTACGTTCAATATAAATAATTTATCATAAAACCCCTAAATGAATCACCTAAATATACCCAAAATTTCGCTCAGAATCGTTTTTCGAATATAATAATTTACCATTGTATTCAAATTGTAATCAAAATTCAACACTTTTCTCTTTACACCTGTATCCCTTCCACACCAGTAACCCTTTCCTTGTTTTTTATACGTTAAACAGCTATAAAAAAAAAAAAATCGTAAATGTAATAATTCACAATAAATTGGAACTGAGTTAAGTAAAATGTAATGAAACTTAAATACAATTTTCAAAATTTAAAAAAAAATGTTGTCAAATTTATTTAATATTATTGTAAAATATTGAAATACGTATAATAAGAAATATATCCATATAAATACTTTAAAAATTGATTTAACTGAAATTTCAATCACACACAACAATAATATAGGTAAATAGGTATAATTACATAAATTATATTTTATTAAAATATAAATAATTATAATAATTAAGTATAGTAGACATACACTTTTTACTTTTCTTTAGGTTAAAATATTAAAATAGAAATAACATAAAATTATAATATTACCTATTGTAGGCGAAAATAAATTTACGTATATAATCTTCCTCGTCACCTTAACTTTATTCAATTTTTAACAATTAAACATCAATATTAATTATAAAATGATACTTAAAATATACAAATTACATAAATAAAAGTATAAATTATGTTTAATCAACAATCGTGTTATACAAATAAGACAAAGTAGTGTATAGGAAGTGATGGGGGCTAATAATTCGACTATATACCGAATCATATAACAGTATAACATTTCCTAATAATATATTATTAATTTTTGATTTTTAGAAGGTAAATAAAAAATTATGTTAACATGCTTTGATAAAAATTTTAAATATATCTTTGATATGCTCGTAAAAACTGGTAAAATATTCTGAAGTTGAAATTTGTATCAAATATTTTTTATATTTTCAATCTGTATTTTTTAAAGCTATTTAGTATTAAGACCAAATAAATATAATTTTATTTATAATAATATATCCATTATAAAAAGTAAATTCGTTCGCGTAACAAATACATATTTATTAAAAAACGAATATATTGTTTTTTTCTTTTTTTCAATATTACGAAAAATAGGCTATATAATCTGTTATAATAATATTCTTTAATTTTTAAAATGTGCATTAATATGTATATAATATAGGTAGAAAATTAATTTTAATTTATTATTAATAATTTGAATAGATAAAAAATGTAATTTGAATTGATAGAAACGTCTACATATTTTTTATCCTCGTCGTCGTGCTGTAAAACGCCAATAAAAATATTTAATAACCCAAAAATCCGATCTATGGTAATAATAATATATATTTTATTCTTGTGATTATTTCTTTTTCCTCTAAAACTATACAAACGACTGCTCATAGACTGTTCATAAACTGTTAATCAATATTTTATTTTTTATAACTTATTCGCATGCAGACCACATACGCGTTTATTTCGCTCGAGTCAGAGTTAATAATATTATTATCATCGTGACACAACGTCACAGTGTATCTAAAACCTTTTGAGTCTATAGGAAATAATAGATAAAATTGTTGAAAACAAAAAAAAACAAATGTATTCGTATTATTACGTTTGTCTATACTCGTATATTGAGGATACGACATGCATATAATATAGAAATGCGATAATATTAAATATAAAATAATAAATTTCATTTAGCTTGAAAACGATATTATTTTAGACGAAATATTATAATATGCTATTGTTATAACAAGTGTGATAACGAAAGTAATTAAAAAAAAAAAAGTATATATATATATAATATAATAATATTATAACTATAAATATATAAAAAAAAAAATAATGATAATTTTAATCGCAACTAATTAAATGATGAGATTAACAACATCTCGAAACAAATGGAATAATAATAATACACGAATTTCGATAATATAATTTACCATCATATTATAATGTTATACCTATTATTTTTTTTTTTTAATGTAGAAACACGTCTGGTTTTGTTTTGTTTGCCAACAGATATCGGTCGTGAGTCGAAATCTTTAAACCGCCAATCGCAGACGCTGCCATCGAGCCTAAACCACAACCGAAACACAAGTTAATTCCTAACATAACCTAACCTTCACCGTTACGCACAATAATTAATAAAGTCATGGACATCGACGAGGACGTGAATTGGCCCGAAGATGAGCAACCGGTCGCGGCCAACAGCAGACGATCAACGACGACCGACAAATATACCGACGCCACGTGCCGCCACCGGCGTAAGAACGCCATACGCGAGAAACGCTCGGTATCGCTACACAACTGCAGGCCGACGTCTCTCCGTGCGGACAATGCGTCCGTAAACACGTCCACCAGCACGCCGCTAATCGATTTCGCGGCCGTCAGCGAAGACGTGTTGATGAAACCGATCAATCCGGGAGGCGATTCGGTGGACGACTTGTACGATTTTCCGGTGTACGTGCCGTGGAAAGCCGTGGACTTCCCACGGAAGGCGTGCCCGACAAGCGCAGGATTGGCGGCCAGGGAGACGGCGGCTGTGCGCGCCAACCGCAGAAACAACAACGACTGCGGACGCGGACGCGGCCCGACCGCGACTGCTGCGTCCATGTGCGACGTCTGCCAAAAGTGTCGGTGCACCGTGTGCCAGCGGAAATGCGAGTTTCCGCTGCAGGTAACCGTGTGCAACATGAACATCGAGTCTAATCCGTGGTGGTTGCCGTCGTGGTTGCCGTGCGTGAGCAAGACCACGCGGTGCATTGCAACTTACGAGCGGTACATCCGCGAGCGCCGCGCGGCCGCAGTGTCCGCGGCTGCTGCAGTGGTCGCGGCTGCAAATCAGTCGCGCCGGAACATCCAGGATGCGTCCACTCGCGCGCCGTGGTTTTCGCAAAATTTTACGAAATGGTTCGTTTTCTGCCCGTGTGTACCACGTCGCACAACGAACGCACGCGCCAAGTCCTCGTGCTGCGCGTCCAGTCGGAATAACGCGAAATGCGTGGAAAACTGTTACGGAAACGTGAACGTGCCGCACTGTTATTGCGTAGACTGGAAAATGTGGAAGAAAATTCGCGGACATTGTAAAAACGCAACGGACAGCGGCCCTCGGGGACAACAGGATGCGTCCACTTCGGCCGCGGGCTGCCGCTGACCGGTGACGCTTAACTTAGATAACCGCAACCGCAACCGCAACCGCAACCGCAACCGCACTCGCCTGTCGTCCGCACGGCCGGAGGTGAATAATAATAATAATAATCATCATAATTTACAATAATAATATTATATTAATTCATTTAATACGAATTTAAACGTATCACATTTCAATTTTCATTTCAAACATATAAAGTCGTGCATATATAATATTATTGACATCTTCCGGAAAATATTAATTATAACTTAAACGCTATCCTGTATATTCACATTTTGATAATTTATTATCAAAACTAATGTTTTCACATGAAAATATTATTTCATCTTTAAATTTACGAGTACAATAATTATAATGTACTATTAGATAATAATTTATTATATTAATTCTCCTATATAATAATATATATTTATTATTATAAATTTCCTTCTAATTTAAAAAAAAATTAATAAAAAAAAAAAAAAAAAAAAAAAAATATATTACCTTCGACGCTTGTTGAAAAGTATCCAAATGGATTTAATTATATATACTATATACATTAATCGCGTTAATGTGTTATACACGATAAAAGTATTGTTAATAACACGATTTCGAACATTATTATTAATAATAATTATTAATCATATAATATATAATTAAATAAATGATATTATTATTATTATTACATAAATTTACGAAAAGTATACGTTAATGTCTTGTAAAATACTGTTTCGTGAAACCTATACACTAATGTTAATTATCAATCGCGTGGCGAGTGAAATTAATACGAATATAGCAATGTTACACGATCATGGGCGTATTACGATCCTCGCACACCAATTCTTGTAATAATATTTGAAAAATTTTGAAATATTTAAACTTTTAATATTATATGTTCCATATTATAATATTATTAAATATATAACTTTGATTTTACCAATAAAACTATATTCCATACTACTTTTAATATTACTTTACTTGTACTTGTAATACTGCATGTTATTATGTATAAGATAAAATATTATTATATTATACCACCTGCTATATAATAATTATATATTATAATACTTATTATTAATCATAAATATTTTTTTTATTATTATTCGTATTTTATGTTTGTGATTATATTACGTATAAACTTAAATTTGTAACTTTCTCGTTTTCGTTTACCGTAATCAGAGCCGGATTATATTTAGTATATTTATATAGCCGTAAGTATAAATATTTAATGATGACCTATAAGCCATTCGCAACATTTTTAAAAAAGATAACTACTATATTTTCGACTAATTAATAATACATACCAATATAATTTTAATTAGTATACGCTTAACTATTCATTTTTCTCAAAATATTATAACGAATTTTTCTTTGATTATTTCGTCAACCCAAAAATCCGGATCTGATTATAATATGTGCGAAAAAAAAAAAATTAAATACGAAATACCAAAACGAGAGTCACCTGAAAATTGGAATGGAATGGAATTACGGTATCGTATTGTATTCCATCATCGGTGGAACTGATGAAAAGTCGACAACTCGAAAGTGAAATCCGACCACGTCGAATTTTTGTATTCGTTTGGCCGTTATTTTGCATTTAAGCATTTCACGCAAATCGCCAAACGTTATAATATTTTATTATTAAATCCTACACGGACGCAAGACGCATTTTCCCGACATCCGTTCCGGTTAAAAAATAGCAGTGTTCGCATAATATAAATGTGTATTAATTTTCTCGATTTATAATTTCTTTGCCATAATTATAATATTATGGTACTTAAAATAAACAGTATTTATTTCAAAATAAATTTCTTTTCAAATGTCTTTTTCTATTTACAACTATAACAATATTCCTAAATTATACTTAATAGTTTTATCTCATCAAGTAAAACTGTAAAATAACGAATGGGAAATACGAGTAACGAAATATTGTCGTAATATACTAAAATATTATATAAAAAAGAAAATTAAATTATTATAAAACATTCCTTTGAAAGAATAATAATGAAATAGCCAATACCTATTTCGATAAAATAATTTAATAATATTTAATAATTATTTACTATATACATTAATACATTAGTATTTTAATAAATAAAAAGATATTAAATCTTGAATTATAAATTACATTTTTATTCTACAATATATTTATTATGCATTAATTATAATTTTTTTGTTTTCTATATTGTATTTAATTATTTTTTTTAAATACTTGTTCTCTGGGCAGTATTAATTTTACTACCTACCCACTTAACTAATAATTATATTATATTACATATTTTTTTTTTTTTCAATGTTCGACTAATGTCTCATTGTCTACGAACAAAAATATATAATTAATGATAATAATATATATATATTATAATATACATTAATTAAAAATATACTTATTACCTACGTATTCAATATTATATAATATATTATACTAAATGTATTTGTTTTTGAAATTTTAAAATAAGTTATTGATTAATAAAAAATATTAATAATATTATAATAATAATAATTATTATATAATAATATTTAATAATTATACGTGTGTTTTTAGTGTCATTTTATATGTAGGAAGTAGGCAAGTAGTCATATTATGTTAGTTTTTATATTATATAACATTGTGTTTTTGGTCAGAGTTTGACGTATCATAATAATAATAATCATTGATCGGATCGGAGTATATAATAAAATAATAATGATGGCGTTAATATAATATATAATTATTTCGCGGATATACGTTTCGTTATTAAATAATATTATTGTTTATATACGTTATAATATAATATTTAAATCGCGAATAAATGTAGACATAAATAACGTACAACGGTACAATGATAAATAATAATAATTATTGATATGCCATATCTTTTTAACTCGCCAATATTAATTTTAAAATTTTATTTATATAAAAAAAAAAAAAAATGCCCCTGATTTCTCGAGTAAGGTCTGGGTTCGAATTGGCATTCACGTAATGCGCATGTTTTATATATACGAATAAGGGTTCAGATGATAATAATATTATTTATTTTTGCTATATTACCTACATAATATAATTATTCTTATGTTTATTATTATTTTTAATAATGGTTTACAAAGTTACACAAAGTTTAAATTGCAAAAAATTACTGGGTATTAAAATACAGCGAATTTATTTTTCCAACTTCTAATTAATTATAGTATATATATTTATTTATTTTATTATTATATTTTATAAATACGAGTATAAACGTTTTTTTTTTTAGTTTCGTACGCGAGCGTGTATGTTTACTCGCGTGTGTCTTGTTATCAATATATATCGAACAAAACAACATAAAATAATACAAATACATATAATATGACACTTATCTATATATTATTTTTATTATTTTAAATATTACTATTAGTGTTTTTTTTTTTTTTTTTAATTTAAGTTATTACATTTTTATTATAATATATTATGAAGTATAATAAAATATATAATACCTGTACTTATACATAATATTATATTTATATTTATAATACACACACCTACCTATATAATATATAATACGAATAATATGTTGAGAAAACGGTATAAAATAAAACTTATATTAACTATTTTACTATTTAAAAAGTATCTATATATAATAATTTAAATAATAAAACCTTAACATTCACTATACTTACGTGGTACCTACATATTATAATATTAAAAAGGAAATTATATTTTAATAATATCGTATAGGTAATTATTATTGTATTTTTTTTTTTTTTTACCAAATATACTCGTACGTACAAAATTAATTATAATATTCATTAATTCTTTGAAATTTATCACATTATAATATTATAATATAAATTATATTTCATGTCCGTTATGCATTTGGTTACCTGTACCATGATACCATAGATACCTATACGAACCATATTATATCTGCTTATTAAAATGTATAATTATAATTTTATACTATCATTATCTTATGTGAGTGTGTGTATGTTGTATGTATGTATAAGATCGAAATATTATGACTTCGTAACAGCGTAACATCTTAATAACGTTCCTGTATTATGTATGTGTGAACCTTTTAGTACTCTGGTGTTAATGAGTCTCTCAAAACAAAAACAAGTTTTCATTATTAATATATTAACGTAATATTTACATTTAATTTTTTATTCGCTCTCGGTAAAATGAATACTTATATTTATACGTTTTTTTTTTTAACTTTTAAATTAATATAACTTATAAATATCGATCGTATGGGTAAAATATGGATTCGAAATACTTAACTATTCGAGAAGATACACAATATTATTTATATTTATTTAATTCATTAAAAAAAAAAAAAAAAATTTATATCGAATAAATAAAAAAAAAAAAGTTATATTAATTCAAATTTACCTAATAATACGTAATTAACTTTTCAATATTATTCACTCATACGTATATCAGCGAATATATTGTAGGGTCGTGCACGCGCTGATGGTTTAAGAGTATCGGAAAAACGACGTTTTCAACAGCAACGGAATCAATGAAAAACGCTCGGATCGACTTGGCGACGTTATAATAATGTTAAATTAATAAACATTATATTTAAATTTTATACGGTTAAAATAAATTACATACCTATAAAATTATAAATTAATAATATTATAATATATTTAATGAAAATATAATAACAAGTACCTAAATATCATTTTTATTTTTTAACATTTCTATATATTCGACATAATATTATTACACTCGCGTACTATTCGTTTATAATTTTAAATTAATATTAAATTCTATTTATCAAAGAAATAAAAAATAACAATAACAATAGAAAAGAAATATAATATAATAACGGTTTCTTTGTCAGTGATATAGAAACGACGAACGACTGAACGGATTTCTTTCGCTTCGACGATGGAACATGAGATGGTCTGTATAAGTTCGTTATGGGTATTTTATATATAGGAATTTTTTTAATACTATACTCGATACTTTATCAAACGTATATTATTCGTTATGTTTTAGATATATTTTTCTAATAACGTGCAATCATATATATTTAATAAGTACCTAGGTATATTTTTACTTATTTCTCGGTCGAATAAATCGACGATTTTTATACCTACCTATACTATTTCAAAATTCAAAGATATTATAAAATTCTTTATAAATAAATAAATAAAAAAAAAAATTGATTTCGTCCAATTGTAATTCATATTTTAATCGTATTTTTATAGTACGTAAATGAATATATATCGCTATGCTAAAACATAATTCTGGTTTTAATAAATTTAAATGCTAACGATGTATTCTTTATATTTTACTTAGAATATAGCTGTAATCTGTAAACCACTATTGAAGGTAACGTTTATGATTTATGCGCTCCGTTATGATATTGTCATCCAATATAACTATATTATATTGTGTACTACAACATTATATCGATAATATCAGTTACGAATAATATTACAATATTAATTAATGCAATATAATACGATTAAAATAATTCATTTAATTTATTATAACGTACTATCATAATAATATAATATAACTTAATTATTTTAAATCGATAACTACAAATTTGTTTTACGTTCATTATTAATATAATATCGCAAAATATTTTACCCGGTCAATTTAAACTTTAAGGTGACAATGAGATGCATTTTTCTTTTTTATCATTATTTTAAATGTTATATTTGTATTTCACAATATTATAAAATTCTCTAAAGTCACCATAGAATATTTTAAAAATATGATTTATTCATCATATTCATCATCAGTAATAAATTTGAAGTAGGTAGGTATCTAATAAAATAAATTAATAACTTTTGATTATGTACATACGTTAGGAAAAAAATAAATCAGTATTTCAATTACTACACAGATATCTTCTGTGAACTAGAAAAATACGACTTAAATAAAAATTGTGGATTTATATTTAATATTTAAAAAAAAATTATATACGCTCTACAAAATAATAAATAATAAATAATAATAATAATTATTATTATTGAAATAAATACAATAAAATTAAATACTAACCAGTGCGATTAAATATTGGTGTGGCGCTCACCATAATATGCATAATATATTATATATAGTGTGTTGGTAAATGGCCTTCAGGCTTAAGTAGTATGTTGAACTACGCTGTTATAATTCAAGTTAGTATAATAACTTATAATTATTATAATAATGTATTCAAAGTAGTTTGAAGTTCGTACATTACAAACACATCGTGAATATAATTTTTTATATACACTCTCCGCGTTATTCCGTTATTTTCTTTCTGTCCATTATCTTCTTAAAATATTTTATTTAAATCATGACCGTTCGTTTTCGTCATATTATTTTAGTATTGTCCATAATTCAATATATTATTATCATTATAAATTAATCCCATACACATAAATATTTTATTCGATTTATTTTACGAGTACCTCTACCTATATCAATCAACATCAACAGCATTATAAAATATTACAAAATGTTATATTATTTTTGTTTGCACCGCGTAGGAAATATTATACGAGTATACAGTAAATATGTTGAGAAGTGTTGAACTACGCGTTACGCGATAAAAGCATAATAATATTTTGATATTCGTTTTTTAAATGTGTCAAAAAATAAATAATAACAAATTTTTTTAATAAAATAATATAAAATTTGTTAAAAATGTGAAATATTAAATAATTATTTATATTATAAAAAAAAAAAAAATTAATTTAATACGTACCAATATAGGGATTATTTACAATAAATATTATGTATAATAACGTCTATTACAATCGAGGCAATAAAATGATATTAAATTGAATGCTAAATATTTTATACAATTTAACACAATAATAAATGTTTGTAATTGTTTTATACGAACATAATGGAAATCTATCCATTGGTTTTTATTTTGTCACATTTCAGAACATTTTATATTTTGAATAATTTAAATATTGTTAATTTTTTTTTTCTTTTCTGGTAACTATATATGATTAATATTTTTCTCTACGTATACGTGTATGTAAGTTTTACCCATACACAATAGTATCGAAATGTTTTATACGAATAAACGTGAAATCGTGTAGTGTAGTTTGCGCGAAAAAACAAAATAAATTTATTCACCTAACGCGTGTTTTTTTTTACTTTAAAATTGAACAAACGCGCATACCATTTGTTCGTCTCGGGTCACTTACCCTGGCACCGCAAGGTTAAAATTTCCACTCGTAAAATACACACCCACGAATTATTAGTATAGAGTTAGAACTAATAATATTCGTAAAATTTCGTGACCTTAATAATCTGTGCACAATGTTTAGATATTTTGGTAAAAAAAATGACAAAACTACTTAACACTTCATCGAACAATTAATTTCAAATTTTACATTTTTTATTTTTTTGGGGTATTTAAACAAATTGGGGAGAAGGGATCAGGGGTGCCTTAAAAATAATAAATTTAATATTTTTTTTTTTTTAAGGGCCATCCTAGTGTACACATTTTTAATAAATGTACGTCATAAATATACGTTATGACGTATAAACTATAGACATTATTTGACTCTTGTATATTTATTTTTATTTTCACCGTTACTTTGGTGGAAATTAAAAAAATAATATATTATATAAATAATAATTCTATCACTTGCAAGTTCCGATGAGCGTTTAAATATATCGGTATTGTTCAATATTTCCAAAAGTTCATCGGAATTTATTCGATCAAGTCTGGTGTAGGTACGTAAAGTAAACATTAATTACGTATCGACGTACGATACGGGACACATACGGTACATTCGTACACGACGAAACGAAATACCTACGTTTCAGAGCGCGCGCGCGTGTGTGTGCGTGAAATTAAATTTACAATATACGCACGTCTAGTAACGTATTCATGCGAAGTTTTTCATTATCGGTAAGAGTATTTGAACACGAATTACGCTAAAGTGCATCCATCAGACAGACGAAAGTACAGCGTAGCAGAGGAATAAGTGAATAAGTGATTGACGTCGTTTTGTTTTTCAATTTCAAACAAACGGATTAACCTAAATATAATATTGTACCGTGTTTGGTATACACTCTAGTGTATTGAAGAATGGATGGTAACTACGGTATACTAGCTATATAAATTGTGTAACCGAAACGATAATATTTTAATATTTTAAATGATTTTTATTTTTCGTTGATTATAAATTTATAATGATACCACCGAATAAACGAAATTCCGTTTGAGCACACAAAAACAATTTTCTAGTATTTTGGTAACATGTTAAGTAGTATAGGTATATGAATATATTTCAGTATAATTTTCAAACCTTAAAACCCAAAATTACCAATTTTATTAAACATTACATTCAAAGTTCTATATATTGTATACAATTTTAATTAACCTAACCTATATAATTACCCAATAAAATTTTCAAGTCTCTTAGTGCAAAATTGCCCGATTTATCGTGAAATATTGAAATCGATTTCGACAAAATTATAGTTTTCGTAAAAAATGCCGTATTTTCATCATTTTATGGCAGTTTTTCTTACCCCGTAAATCCAATTGTCCAAAAAATTTGGATAATTTTTGAAAATTTTATTGAATCATACTGACATGTATCTTAACGAATTTTTTAAAATATTAGGAAAATCTCAAGACTTAATTTTTTTATAGGTGTTTAAAGTTAAAATTTTAGTAAAATTATTTCTATTGAACGTAGAGACTGATAAATGTAAAAAAATTAATCGGTACATACCATGTATATTATCTGATGAACTTCTCTCAGAATCGTTTTTCGAATATAATGATTTACACTACATTCAAATATTGTAATCAAAATTCAACGGTATCGTCTTTAAACTCGTATCCCTTCCATACCAGTATCCCTTCCATTGCTTTCTTAATATTCTTTTCGCACGTAAAATTATTTATATTAATACACGTATTTTTCATTTAAATTACTGATATTGGCAGCCAGTCGTGGAGTCCAGTTGAAACTTGGCAGTTCAGCCCAACAAAGTTATTAGCAGTTCAACTTTTTTCAGTTTATGTATTAAAAAAATAATTGAGTTATTAAATTATCCATAATCTGTAGCATCGACAAAATTACTATTTAAAACATATTATAAAATACAGTATATTGTTTCCAAGGTAATTTCTGTATCCTGCCTATTCATTATTAGGTATTTTGGCCACAAAAAACATTTTTCTGGTAATATTATCTAACAAGTAGGTATTTTATGTACTGTCATAAAAATAAAAATATGATTACTAATGATTTTTAATTTATTATTGCTTATAAAAATATTTATAACGAACAATGCATCATTACCGATCATTCAGAAGCATTAATGGAGTCGACCGAACAACATCTGGCTTGAGGCTATTGTATACTATCCATATATATTTTTTTATTATTATTGCATACTGAATTAAAATAAGTAAATAACAATAATGACTACCTACTTCCTAGATCTCTCACGATAGGTACATTAAAATATAATATTAGTAAAATAGTTTAGGAAACTTTATAATAAAATATACATACCTACGCATAAATAAAAAAAGGAAGGGATAATGATGTGTAAGGGATACAGTGTTGAATTTTGATTACAATTTGAATGCAATGATAAATCATATTCGTGAAAACGATTTTGAGTGAGGTTCATCAGATAATATTAGTTCCGAATTTTTTTTTTTACATTTATCAGTCTCTACGTTCAATATAAATAATTTATCAAAAAACCCTAAATGAATCACCTTAATACCAAATTTGATAGTACTTCGATCGTAATAGTTTTCTGAACGTAATGCTTTATCATGGCATTCAAATTGTAATCTAAATTCAACACTATCCTCATTACACCTGCATCCCTTCCACAACAGTATGCCTTCTCTTTATATTTTATAATTTAAACATCTATAAAAAAAATTGTAAATGTAATAATTCACAGTTTATTGGAACTAAGTTCAATAAAATGTATTTAAGCAACAACAAATTTTGTCAATTTTATTTAAAATTACCTATTGTAAAATATTGAAATATAATATGAAGAATCCATATAAATAATTTAAATATTGATTTTACCGAAATTTCAAATTTCAACGCCTATAAAAAAATTGATTCTTGAGATATTCCTAATATTTTTGAAATACGTTAAGATATATATCACTATACTTCAGTAAAATTTTCAGACTTTAAAATCACCAAATGCCAAATTTATCAAACATTATAGCTACCTATACATAAAAACGAGAATTTTACGAAATATTTTGTAGAAAATTTTGTTGGAAATTTGTCCTATATTTTGTAGAAAAATTAACGTAGAGGATCCAAAATTGTAACACTTATATAAAGTACCTATATGTGAATAGCCAATAAAATTTTCAAGTCTCTCAATTCAAAATTGTCTCAATTGTGAAATATTAAAATCGAATTTGTGGTAATTGCATTTTTCGTGATTAAGGGCATTTTTTCGACATATATTGGTCGTTTTTTCTATCTCTATCGCAAAGGGTAAATTTTGAAAAATTAAAAAAATGATTCATATAAAGTAACAACTACACCAACTTTCAAACCGGAAACATATCCTGTTCGTCATAATTGGAATATTATTCAGGTAGTAAATGTGTCTTCAGTCATAAAAAATAAAAACAAAAAAGCAAGGGAAGGGATACAGGTGTGCAATCATAGTGTTTAATTTTAATTATAATTTGAATGCAATGGAAAACCATTTCATTCGAAAAAACGATTCTGAGCGAAGTTCCGTCATATAATGCCGTTTATTCGTCATTTTTTTTCATAACATTTTCGATGTACTAAGAATATCAAATTTAAACAGCTATAAAAAACATTGAGACTAGGGATTTTTATGTAAATAAAAAAAATACTTCAGTAAAATTATCAGACCTTTATGCCAAAAATTGCCAATTTTATCAAACATATACGTAAAAGGGAGAATTTTACGAAATATTCAAAGTCCAATATTTTGTAGAAAAATGAACGTAACACGGTACCAAAATTTTACCACATATTAATATATGGTAACTTATGTAAATACCCAATAAAAATTTTAAGTCTTTAACTTCAAAATTGCCTAAGTTATCGTAAAATATTGAAACCGAATTCGTCGAAATTTCAGTTTTCATGAAAAATACAAATAAACTTTTTCTTCAATTTGCCCTCTAGCTAATTCTAGAGAATTGGAAAAAATCACCTAACAATATTATGTATATATAACCGAATGGTTCGTTAATTCTCATTATAGACCTTAGCCTTTGATCAATAATCTATGATCTGCGATATGAATATATGATCAACCCCAGGGAGGTGCTCAAAGAAATATTATAAGATTTACGATGGAAATTTCTGTTTATATAGATGGTTGGCGGTTGCTATTAGTTACAATAATATTATTTTGGTTGCTATTAGTAACAATAATAATATTATTACTTTGGTTGCTATTAGTAACAATAATATTTATATTATCACTATGGTTACTATTATAAACAAATTTATCCGATGAATCAAATTCGTCGAAGGAAAAATGTCCTTTTTTTCGTTATTTTTTCGTCCTTTTTCTGTGTGACATGAGGTCAATTTTGGGAAATTCGAAAAATGACCTTAATAAAGTACAAACTACATCCAATTTGCAATCGAAAACAAACAACATTCGTGAAAATCGGAGCATTATTTCGGGTAGTAAAAGTGTCTTCATACTTAAAAAAAAAAAAAAAAACCCACATCATTGTAAAACCAATACATTCTTCGCTTCGCTCAGAATCTAAAACAAAAAAAAAAAAAAAGATCCACATCATTGTAAAACCAATACATTCTTCGCTTCGCTCAGAATCTAAAACAAAAAAAATCACATAACATTGTAAAACCAATACAAAAATTAAAAATTTCATGAAATATTTCTAAAATGTAAATAATATAACAACCATAGTAAAAAAATATATGATGTTTAATTAGTCTACATTATATAGAAATACATTAAAAAACAAAAACAAGATTCATAATAATGTTTGAACATCTGCTATGACGGATCATTTTAATTATTGTTATAATAAATATATTTAGTGTTTTAAAATTTCATGAAATAATACATTTATAAAAAACTAAATAAATATTTTTAATTAAAATTGGTTTTAGTATTTTTATTTTAACACAATCAATTTAGGTGATATTATACCTATTATAAAACTACATCAAATAATATATTATTATTATTATAATAATGCTTAACCTATTTATACATTACATTTGATATCAAACCTTCTTTATATAATTTAACAATTATAAAGAAAATAATTATAAATGTATTATTTAGAGTAGTTTGAAACTAAATAAAGTAGGTAATGCAAAGCTAAGATTAAAACTATTTTTAAAATTTTTAAATATTGTTTCTTTTTTATAACTTAATCATTAATTTCATAAGACAATTGATACAACATTGAAACCAATACATATTTCACTTAGCTTATAAACTATAATATTGAGAAATAATAAAAAGATCCTAAAATCATGGATTCTTAAATTTTCGATTACACTAATAATATAAATTTTACACTGCTATACCTAATCCATAAAAATAATTGATCCGTGGGATTTTTCTAACATTTTAATAACATGTCAAGCAATATGTAAGGAATAATATAATACAATTTTTAGACTTAAAAATTCATAATTGCTAAAATTTTTACACTTTAATCAAAGTAAATAATTTAAATACAAAAATCAAAAATTTTAAGAAATACTTATTCAAATTATAAATTTTTCACAAAATTAACATATCAAAATTTTTATTTGCTTGATAAATACTTTTTTTTTGTCATTTTTTGATAATTTTTCATTATGATTTGATTTATTTGATAGTACTTTAATAAAATACTTTTTAAAAAAAATATTATATCTATGCAAAATAATATATACTAAAATTATTTTTAAGAAACAAGGTTCATTAAATATTAAGTCAGAAATCTAGTTAATTATTGTTAGCTATACTTACTTATAATAATTAACAACAAAATATATTTTAATGTATTGTAATAATATAGCTACCTAAATTACTAAATCAATATAATTTATTATTATTATAATATTGCTTGAACCATGTAGGTATATATTATATCTTTTATAAAACTATTCTTTACTTCATGTACATATAAAATCAGTGGTGCACACAGTATTTTTCTTTTGTGAGGAATGGATGAAACTTAATAATAAATATCATAATTATGGTCAGTTTTTTATTATATTACACATAATTACACGAATACTAAATGAATAACGATGAGGCAGTGTAAGTTTATGAAATTTTAATGAAAAACAATTATTTTCACTCACTATTTTTGACTTTGATAGTTATATTATACTTCCAAGGAGTGATTACAAAATTATGCAACCTACGAATATTAAAAGTGTAATGTTTCTGTATTATGTATAGAGAAAACTCTTTTTTATATTGAAGAAAAAATTAGTTTTCTTCTTCAAATTACATAATAATTTGATTAAATAAAATATAAATAAATATCCCTTTATTTATTATTATTATAATTAATAAATCATCGATGTTTTTATACATTTTCTATAATAGTATTTGTAATAATAAATGTTATGATAAAAATAATATTATATTATCCTATATTCTTTATTCATAATAATATTTTTAAAATAATCCATTTGAATAGATATTTGAAAATATATTATTACCCTAAAATTAAGGTTATATAATATGTCCCGCACCACATTCTATGTCATGTTGATCTAGAGAGCTGGTTGCTTGCTCAACACAATCTACAATTGTGTTAACCGACGACTACGAAAACTACGACAATCACATATCGCACATGATGCAATCATAAATACAATTACATATAACATATTGCATATGTATTTATTCAACTGGTGGGAATATAATTAGAGTAGAATGCAATGCACAGCGCATTTATTAAGGTAAAACATCGTATAATCCAAGTATGACAAGAAGTATGTGTTGCATATGAGTTTTCCATAGTGGAGGTGGTGATTTGCCCTCCAAGACGTAGATAGAGGCTATTTCTTTCAGTCTCTCAGGGAAGAAATGACAGTGAAGATACTTTTATTATTGAAAAAAAATATTACACAATGGTATTACATTCTTCATAGCTATTAAATCTTACTTCTATATATAATATGATTACTGCTAGGAGAAGTTGTAAGAGGATTGAAGATATTACAAGAACAGACTGTGAGTATAAAATTATACTTACAATACATAACATCAAAAGTACAATTTCCCAAAACATCCTTCTTCGCCTTGCTCAACACAATCTAATAGTCATAAAGACACCCCAAATAAATCACCGTGATGACAATTGAATGTAGATTGTTGCTCTTGAACAACACAATCTAACCAATACTATGATTATTGGCCACTAGTCAAGGGTTAGAACTTAGTTTGTACTTCTTTTACTACCTCATACGAGTATATATAGAATCCTCAACAGATATCTTCCTCAACAAGTTGCATATAAATTATGTGCCCTAAGGTTAAGTAGGTTAGGTTTGGGTTAATTTAGTTCGGCGTCACTTGATATGTAGGTATAATGAAAATGTCAGAGGCGTGACAGAACTACTTGATGGATTAGATATCTGTTGCTTTTCTGTCCGGTCACGGCTGTTTTGGTAAATACCTACAATGAATCGGCAAAGAATCAACCAGTGCCTGTCATCATTGCCAAACAGCTTTGGACGAAGCCAGGCACACAATGTTTGAATTTAAAGCCTGGGAGACAGAAAGAAATAGCCTCTATATACGTCTTGGAGGGCAAATCACCACCTCCACTATGGAAAAAATTATTATGAGCGACATCTCCAACTAGGCATCATTCGCGGAGTACTGCCGAAAGGTGATAGTAGCTAAGGAAACAGCATTATGAGCGACATCTCCAACTAGGCATCATTCGCGGAGTACTGCCGAAAGGTGATAGTAGCTAAGGAAACAGTAAACTAATTAATTAATGTTAATTAATAATTTTTATGCATGAATCGATCAAAAAATATTATTTACAATTTAAAGCACCACTATTAACACAAGGTAATATGCGACATAGGTATACTTGTGATTGCATTATTATTATTATCACCATTTCATAAGTATATATGCAATATATAATTTGTACTTGTGCTTGCATCATATGCGATATGTAATTGTCGTATTCGTTGGTGAACACAATTGTAGATTGTGTTGAGAAAGCAACTAGCTACGAACTTAGTACAAGACTGGGCTTATAGTGTGGGAAATATACTAAAACCTTATACCAACAAAACAAAGAATGTGGTGATTGACATATATTACAACTTTTAGGTTTTTAATTACTATCAATTACGTTATATTCCCTCCACTACATACTATGTTCTAATAGACTAGGCAACTGGTGCTTGCTCAATACAATCTACAATTGTGTTTATGATGAATTTATATTGATTATTGATTATCATTTTTACGTATTTTCGAATCGATTATAAAAGAATTACTTCAAAAATTTAATGCTCCACCTATTTTAAAAAACCTCATATGCAACACATACTTGTCATACTTGGTTTATGCAATGTTTTACCTTAATAAGTGCACTGTGCACATAGGAGCAACTAGAAATCAAATCTTGGGGGTGCTTAAGCTCCAGGTAGTTTTTCAAATCGTGAATACCCCCCCTTTACACAAAACAAAAATATTTGCTTTATTACACAATAATTGAAAATAGGAACAAAAACTTTATACATGCTTAGTCATAGGTATAAAAGTCATTTTTAAACATACCTTTATTATAAAATATGTTAAATATAATTGTCTTTAAAATTAATAAGAAATTATAATTATGAATTAATACTACATTTATGCTACGGTGACTATGGATGCGAATTCGGACGAAAATCCGAATTCGCATCCATAGTCACCGTAGCCTTAAATGAAATGAATTATTATAATACTAAATCTATACGGCGATCCGAATATTGCTGTTATCAACTATATTTTTTTCAACTTATTCAGATTTTATAGGGGTGCTTATTTTGACTTGTGGGGTGCTAAGGACCAAAAGCACCCCCCCCCCTAGTTGCGCCAATGACTCTGTGCATTGCATTCTACTCTAATTATATTCCCACCAGTTGAATAAATACATATGCAATATGTTATATGTAATTATATTTATGATTGCATCATGTGCGATATGTGATTGTCGTAGTTTTCGTAGTCGTCGGTTAACACAATTGTAGATTGTGTTGAGCAAGCAACCAGCTCTCTAGATCAACATGACATAGAATGTGGTGCGGGACATATTATATAATCTTAATTTTAGGGTAATAATATATTTTCAAATATCTATTCAAATGGATTATTATAAACATATTATTATGAATAAAGAATATAGGATAATATAATGTTATTTTAATCATAATATTTATTATTACAAATACTATTATAGAAAATGTATAAAAACATCGATGGTATATTAATTATAATAATAATAAATAAAGAGATATTTATTTATATTTTATTTAATCAAATTATTATGTAATTTAAAGAAGAAAACTAATTTTTTCTTTAGAACCGACGGAGGCTGGAAAATTAGTGTTAGTGGTGTTATAATTATGGTTTAAGTCAGGGGTGTCCAACCCGCGGCCCGCGAGCTGAATGTGGCCCGTTATAGATTTTGATGCGGCCCTCACTTCAATTTAAAAGTCATTAATTAATTGTATATTATATTATATTATATTAATATTACGAGAAAAATCACATTAGTTTTATTATTTTTTATTATTAAAATAAATTTTATTTTTTATTATTATTAATAAATATAATTTTTCGTGTAATTATAATTTAATATTTATACTTTTAAAAATATTTCTGTTAGATTTCGCTATTGTAAAATGATAAAAAAAAAACATATTGTTGTATTATAGAATATAATTTAATCATCAAATTTAAACGTAAAATTATTAAAATGTATGTGGCCCACAACAACTTCTACTCATATGATGTGGCCCCCAGTCATCACAAAAGGATGGACACCCCTGGTTTAAGTTAATTGATTGAGCATAGTGGAGAAATTTTTGGTTTGAAGTATTGTTTACATTGTTTAGTTTATCATTGTTATATGAGTTAGAAAAGATTTTACGATTTTGATAATTCTTCTTGTGCTGTTGATTGGATAAGTATTCTACTATTCCTTGTGGATTGGACACCCTCTAAAATTAGAAGAATATGAAGCCCACACAAAGTGCGCATTTGGCAGGAAGACTAGGAGATTTCTGGTAGTAGATAGAAAAATAATTATCTCCACAACGCATACATTTTGGAGAATGATTGCAATCATTTGCAAAAAAGTGGAAATGGAAGTTTAAAATTTTGTTGAATAACGTTTGTTATATTTCTTACTGTTTGGCCAAAAAGCAGAAATAATTTTTATTTCTTCTGAAGAAGTTGTTTGTTGTATAAATAAATGAATGTATATATATATATATATGTATAATATATGTATATTATTGAAATTAATAGCAACCAAAATTTCCATCGTTAATCTCTAAATCTCCTACCCATAGGCCTAATATATATCTCTGTACCAAATTTTCGGTCCATCCGTTTATGAAAGCATAAAGTGCAAACAGACAAACAAACAAAAAATATATATATATATATATAATATATAGATTAATAAAGAATCATTGTTTGTAAAATAATTAAAATAAAAAATTAATATTTAATTAAACAGATAAAAAAAAGTGATAATTACTGTATTCACAATTAAATTGTTTTATAAATCTATTAGGTACCACCGTTATAACAAATATTTATATAAATAATTTGTATATTCAATTTGCATTTAAAAAATTACCCAACTTCATTATAATTATTTAAATTTTATTTTATTTTTGTTTTTCTTATTATTATAGTTATAGTACTTAATTATAAATATATTTATTTCCTTATTAATATTTAATTTTAGTGCCAATAATATGATAAAGTAAATAGCGATAGAAAAAAATATACATTTTAAATATAAACTTTAGTTAGTTAACTACATAAAAATAATGAATTACTTTTTAGACTATTAATAAAAAAATAGGATATACATATTATGGTAAACTATTATATTAATATAGTTTTAAAATAAAAATTTGTTCATTTCGATATTTGAATGATAAAAACAATTAATTCACCTCTTGTATTAAATTAATTACTTTAATATTTAGATAACGAAAATATAAAATTAAAATATATTTATTTAATATGTATAAATTTAGCTAATTTAACTGTATATACTTGCTTCATTAAATGTACATAATTCATTCAAATATATTGTAATATAATTTTAAATAATTTTATATAATTTCAGAAATTTACATTATATCTATTATGTGTGAAAGTCTACAACCGATACATTATTTCACCCATACCATTATACCATGGTCTATAGTCTATACTTGAAATAATAATATTAAATTATTAACAACAAAATCTTACAATATAAAAGTTCATCTTTGTTATTTTTCATCAATTGTTGTAGTCAGTTCTAAGTCAGTTAAAATGGAAAGTATAAAATGAACAATGGTTAAAGATATTAAACACAATATATGTATAATATTGCAATATACATTTTCATTTAACTTTTGTTTCAAATAAGACATTAAATTTCTTACATTGTTTTCTTTTTTCTTATTTTTTTTTTTTTTGAGACTGGATGTACACAATTCGTATACCTACTATAATATAAATCCCACGGGACATATTTCGTTAATAACAGTAAACTACCAAATTATTATTATTTTTTTTTTTTAAACATATAATTAACAATAGCCAGGTATTTAATTTTTAGATTTTTTAAAGCTCTGAAAACTTTAATAAAATTCTTTAAATATTTTATTATAATTTTGATATATAATACGAGTACGTATTCATTAATTAATAATAATACATTATGTTAATAATTATTAGCGAAAGGCACCAGCTAAAAAAAAAAGACGAGCTGATACTCATGCCGCGCAGGGATATAGGTGTGAAAATCGTAGTATTTAATTTTAATTAAAATTTGTATGCAATGATAAACCGTTACATTCGAAAAAACGATTCTGAGCGAAGTTCAGTCAGATAATGTAGGTATGATTAATATATTACCGTTTTTTCGTCGTTTTTTCTAACGCATAGGGTCAATTTTGAGAAATTCGATAAATGACCTAAATAAAGTACCAACAACATCCACTTTTCGACCGGAAACATATGCTATTCGTGAAAATCGGAGCATTATTTCGGGTAGTAAAAGTGTTTTCAGACATAAAAAACAAAAAACTAAAAATATCAACTTTAAACAGCTATAAAAAAATTGAGACTAGAGATTTTCCTAATATTTTGAATTAAAGTTACGTAATATATAAATATACTTCAGTAAAATTCTCAGACCTCAAGGTTCTCAATGCCAAAAATTGCCAATTTTAACAAACATTATATACAAAAGAAAAGAGCTGATACTCCTGCCGCACAGGATACAGGTGTGCGAACCATAGCGTTTAATTTTATTTATAATTTGAATGCAATGATAAACCATTGCATTCGAAAAAACGATTCTGAGCGAAGTTCAGTCAGATTATAATTTTCGTTTGAACTAAAAATATCAACTTAAAACAACTATAAAAAAAAATTTAGATTAGGGATTTTTCTAATATTTTAGTATGATGTTAATTAATATGTAAGTATACTTCAATAAAATTTTCAGACCTTAATACCAAAAATTGACAATTTTATCAAACATTATATACGTAAAAACGAGAATTTTACGAAATATTCAATGTTCAATATTTTGTAGAAAAATTTAAAAAACGGTTCCAAAATTTTACCACATATATATAATAGCTATGTGAGCACCCAAAAAAATTTTCAAGTCTCTATCTAAAAAATTGCCTGAGTTATCGTGAAATGTAGAAATTGAATTCGTCAAAATTTCATTTTTCGTGAAAAATGCCGTTTTTTCGTCATTTTTTCGAAGTTTTTTCTACCGCTTATAGTAAATTTTGAGAAATTCGAAAAATGACCTAAATAAAGTACCATCTACATCCACTTTTACATCTGAAACTCGCTATTCGTGAAAATCGAAGCGTTATTTCGGGTAGTAAAAGTGTTTTCAGAATATTTATTTATATGTATGGTTTCTAAGATTTTCGTTTTCCTAAAAATATCAACTTAAAACAGCTATAAAAAAAAATTTTGACAATGGATTTTTCTAATATTTTAGTATGATGTTAACTAATATGTAAGTATATTTCAGTAAAATTTTCAGACCAAAATACCCAAAATTGCTAATTTTATCAAACATTATATACGTAAAAACGTGAATTTTACGAAATATTCAAAGTCTAATATTTTGTAGAAAAATTAACATAACGGTTCCAAAATTTTACCACATATGTATAATAGCTATGTGAACACCCAAAAAAATTTTCAGGTCGCTATCTTAAAAATTGCCTGAGTTATCGTGAAATATAGAAATTGAATTTGTCAAAATTTCATTTTTCGTGAAAAATGCCGCTTTTTCGTCATTTTTTTGAAGTTTTTTCTACCGCTTAGGGTCAATTTTGAGAAATTCAAAAAATGACCTAAATAAAGTACCAACTAGATCCACTTTGCTACCGGAAACATACCCTATTCGTGATAATCGGAGCATTATTTCGGGTAGTAAAAATGTCTTCAGAATAAAAAAAAAAAAAACAAAAAATAATCACACATCATTGTAAAACCAATACATTCTTCGCTTCGCTCAGAATCTAAAATGAGAATTTTATGAAATATTCAAAGTCCTATATTTTTTAGAAAAATGAACATAACAGTTCAAAAATTTTACCACATATATTATACTTATATGTATAGCCAATAAAATTTTCAAGTCTCTAACTTCAAAATTGCCTGAGTTGTCATGAAATATTGAAAAATCGAATTCGTCAAAATTTCAGTTTTCGTGATTTTTTCGTCGTTTTTTCTACCGCTTACGGTCAATTTTGAGAAATTCGAAATACCACCTAAATAAAGTACCAACTACATCCACTTTCCTACCGGAAACATTTGCTATTCATGAAAATTGGAGCATTATTTCGGGTAGTAAAAGTGTCTTCATACTTAAAAAAAAAAAAAAAGACACACATCATTGTAAAACTACGCTACGCTCAGAATCTAAAACAACTGTAACAAATAATAAGTGTGTATTCAAAGTTACAAGATTACATTTCTATGTTTCCTATTATATTTTCTGTATGTTAGTTATAAAAAATCAAAAAATCAAAAAATATAAAAATATGAAATGTTTGGTAAAATAAAATAAAATAAAATAAAATAAAATAAAATAAAATAAAATAAATTAAAATAAATTAAAGAAATATTCTTCAAAGTACATCAGATGTCTTCGTCTAATTATCATAATATATAATATACCTACTCGTTAAAACATCTCATAATATTAATAAAATATTAGTTGCAGTACACTGTATACGCGTTCTATTCGTTTGCGTAATTAACTACCAATTATTTCTTTATTTTTTATAAGGTTTATGTAGTATAAAGGCTTTGGATAAATATCAATTTGTAAAAAAATGTTCTTTTATACGTCGTTAGCATTGAAAATGGCGTATTATATTTTTATACACTACTACGGGTATCGCCACTACTTGGTAAACTCAAAACGACTTGTAAATACATTCCCATTTCCTGTGTCATTCGACCGTCCACACAAATGTATGGTCTTGTGACGAATTCGATCGTTAAAAAAAGAGTTACACACGCTTCTTGAATTCGTATTGCCTGTTTTAATTTTCACAATAATATTATTATAATGTACACGGTGCACGGCAATAATAATAATATATATTATATTATGCGTATAACAGTAAAAACGTACGATCGTTTGCTGCGACGATAACGGAAACGATAAGCGAAAATTTCCTTAAAAACGCCAAATATTACGTTTCGGCGTAGTTTCATTGTACGGACATCCGATGGACAGAATTTTCAAAAACGAAACAATATCGACCGGTCGGTCTTGTAGAATTTTTACCGTCTTTACCCGTACACCACCGCAATACAGTTGTTATAATATCATATAAGTACTTAATGCATACACAAATAATAATAATTAATAATTATATACGTCCACTATGACATTAAAGAAGGTGTAAAGTGTATTTTTTTATATTACTACAGACATGAAAAATATGTTTTTTATTTTTTTTTTACGTAGGTATATTTAAATATTATTATGCTTATTTTTGATAAAAACTCGTGACCGAATTGCAGCAGTTCACGAATATAATAATATTACATTTTAAAAATCATTTATTTATTTTTTTTTTTCGGCACATATTTTTAAGTAAGTGCACAAAGATAATATTGTAACATTTATATTATCATAATAATATACGTAGGTAATGACGTATCGTTCGTTTTCGCTCGATAAGTGTTTTTATATTATATTCTGCGCGGTTTTTTTTTTTATTTTTGTAACGTTGAACATTACGTGTTATACGAGTATAACGTAATGTTATAATGTACATTTTAAGGCAGATATTTTTATTCCACGGAGAAAGGAATAATATTCTAAAATAAAACTTTATAAATATATGAAATATTATATACCTACCTACGTTCTTACCTAATTCTCTACACATTCTTCCGGCGATCGAATTTCTTTTAAATGTTATTTTCTGCCATCCGAAATGTTTTTCGCGATATTTTTTTCTAAAACCATAATAATATAAATGTATTATATTATTATCTATCTGTCTTTTTAAAAATCATACATATTTAAATGTTTTATTGTTATGTGGCGACGGCGACACCGTATGCATTATAATATGAAACCGTGGCACGGTGTGGTACTCGGCGGTAACAGGTTCGTTTTTATTGCGTCGTGCGCGCAAACTTTCCGACACGAAACGTCGTCGAACATTTTTTAATATATTATATATATTTTTTTTTTTTTTTTTTTTTTTTTAATTATTTTAATAACATAGTTTTATGTCAGTCTTACGTGATCACACGACTAAAACATTCTGACCTAACATCAGACGATTGTCGGCAAAAAATAACATACTTAACGCAAGCATAAAATAATATAACATGTTAATATTATTATGCTGTTTTTCGAGTACGACGGTCCGTTTTTTTTGACAATTATTGATATCTCGAAATGAATCTGAAATCTGAAGATAATCGCACCGAAACTATTATATTATACACCGTGCTCCTAAACTTACCGATTTGTCGTTTATTATTGTGTAATATTGAAACCCTCGTGTTTATTGTCGTTTTACACGAATAGGCAATAACGTTTAAATATAAATACTTTTAACATAATATAATTTTCTGGCATTTAAAATTTATATACTATATATAATGCAAGAACTGCGTGCAGGTATAAACCTGGACTGTATATTATAACGTCGTTATAAATATTTAAGTAATTCTAAACAAATTTTAAATTTAATTTTTTCCTTTTTTTTATATTTTCAATGTTCATACCTATACCTACTATTGAATACAATTGCAGAAATAGTGACCGATAATAAAATAAATATAAATATATTTATTTATTTATTTATTTTAATAGTGTATTTAGGACCGAATAAATAAAACCCTAATAATAAACCTATTAAACCTATTAAAATATTGCATACTATTAAAATTAGAAAATGTGAACACACAAGAAAGGGCAAAAATCAATTTATTTAATTTATCAATGTTTAAAGATATTTTGCGTACAGTATTTCACGTACCTATTCTATTTTTTTAATTATTCATCAATTATCATGAAATATAATTTAAAATAATTTGTTTTCATAACATTTTAAAACTATATTAATTGTAAATGTCATAAATAATATTATATTGTTATATTTTATTATTTGTATACACGAATTCAACATACTTACGTACTAACGAGTTAATTATTGTTGAAATTAGTTTTTAATATTTCAATAATTTTAATTTTAAAATTATAAATTTATTTAAACTTGATATCTTATCATTAATATTCATTGATTGAATTTATTTTAAAAACATTTTAGACGTTTAATTTAAATTTAAATTTTCATCGAACAATATTCAAATCAATAATGTTTAGTATTGTTTTTTTTTTTTCAAAAAACGTCCATCTATAATAGATAATAATATCAAAACGAATGATTTATTTAGCATAATTCAATTAAAATGTTTCTATAACATTAACAATATTATAAAGTTCTAATTAACTTTTGAAAATATTATTTTAAATGAACTTTTCGACGTCTGTCCGTGTTGTTAGATTTCTGGCCACGCAACTGACAATAAAACGAATCGTATTAATACCTAATAATAATATTATAGTTATATTATAATATGTTATTGTACATACACAGTACACTAACAAATTTATAACAATATTAAAATCAATTTTGTTATGACGATTATGAATCGGTTGTTTATCGTATGAAAAAAATAAATCATATAAGTAACAATAATTATTAAGTCCATCGTCGAAATATATAATATTATAATATGACGACGTTTTATCACAAGTTACAATATGGGAAAGTGGCTCCCATCACGGTTAGAATATTATACGAAATGGGATATCGTTATGTTGATATAATAATACTCGGCGAGTTTTATATGATTAATATGAAATAATATACAATTTATATTATTATTATGAGGAACGTGTAAAACGCGCACGACGGAGTGGAAATGGAATAGGACATCCGAACGTGTTACGGGTTCAATAATAAAAAAAAAAAAATAATAATAATACTACTATCGTATAGCAATGTTATTGCCGTTTGTATAATATAATATTTTTGCCGTTCTGTCAGTTGTGATGATAATATTAAAACGTTCAAGACCTCCGATTATCCCCGTATAGTATATTATTATTATTATTATATTATGCGATTATATCAATCCTTTTTTCTCTAATCTCAGATCCGTTTGTTTTCAATGCGCGGTCTAAACTAGTTGCTAGTTTTTATATAATTATATATATATATATATATATGTATACAGTAAATCTTCAGTTATACTGTTATGCGATAATATAGTCGTATAGGATAAAATGTTTGAAAAAAAAAAATAATAATAATAATATAGAAAGGATAATTTTGTTGTTTTTATATGAAGACAGTCGCAAAGACAAACGTCGGCGCTGACATTACGTATTGTATGCTGTTCTATTATACGCATTGTGCAGCGTTATACAATAAATATGTACGTGTATAATATATTATAGTATGGTTCAAGTCGCCATCTACTGTGATGATGATGATGATGATGATGACGTATTGTTGTTCTAATGACGGCCACAGAGAGAAAACCGTCTCTGTACGAATGCCAGTGTGGAAAAACATAATTCTGCGGTTCAAAAATATTATGTTATTATATTATAAAATGTATAATAATGTATGAGAGACTAACGCAGTAGGTAAAAGTTTTCACCGACGATATTGTGTTTTCACAACAATCAACCGTCTTCCTCCTTAAAACACATCTGTCTTCTGCAATATTATTGTTATTCTATTTTCACAGTCATCCATCGTCCATTCGTCTCTGTCGGTACCTATTTCATATTTTCTAAAATTGGATTTACTATAAACAACGCGTGCATGCTCTACAGATACATGTTATTATGACATACCATAACCGCTCTGTCGACGTGTCTTAAACGCGCTGTCACCGGCGTCAGTGACGTTTATAATAATAATAATATTATGAAAAAATATACTCGATCGGGTTATATATAACGTCGCTCATTAAGTATAAGAAAAACAAATAAAATTATTATTTAAGAAAACAACATTAATAATACAGAATGACATTTGCAGGTTATTGTAGGTATAATACCTACACAACCGATGGTACATTTATACGGCGGTCTACGCGTGAGAAACTGCCAGACATTAAGATTTCATTGAAATGTAATTTTGAAAAAAATATATACATATTATATAATACTTATATACACTACAGATACGTATTTTTGCACGTCGAGTTCATTCATGCAACTAATGAAACACATAAACGAATAAGTTTACTATTTAAAATAAAATAAAAAAAAAAAGAATCACGACGAAAATGAATATCTAAAACATAAAATCTAACTCAAAATATTGTTCACGATCGGTTAGGTCAGGGGTCACCAAATGGCGGCCCACGGGCCATATACGGCCCGCGATTTAATTTTATATGGCCCGCATAGGAGATAAAATACAATGCATATTGTTATTTCTTATATTCGTATTTTTTATAATTTGGTTTTAGATTCTGAGCGAAGCGAAGAATGTATTGGTTTTACAATGATGTGTGATTTTTTTTTTTTTTTTTTATGTATGAAAACAAAATTACGACCCGAAATAATGCTCCGATTTGCACGAATAGGGTATGTTTCCGGTAGCAAAGTGGATGTAGTTGGTACTTTATTTAGGTCCTTTTTCGAATTTCTCAAAATTGACCCTATGCGGTAGAAAAAACGGCGAAAAAATGACGAAAAAACGGCATTTTTCGCGAAAAATGAAATTTCGACGAATTCGATTTCTATATTTCACGATAACTCAGGCAATTTTTAAGATAGAGACCTGAAATTTTTTTTGGATGTTCACATAGCTACTATATATATGTGGTATAATTTTGGAACCATTATGTTAATTTTTCTACAAAATATTGGACTTTGAATATTTCGTAAAATTCTCGTTTTTACGTATATAATGTTTGATAAAATTGGCAATTTTTGGTATTAGGGTCTGGAAATTTTACTTAAGTATACTTACATATTACTTAACATCATACTAAAATATTAGAAAAATCCCTATTCTCAATTTTTTTTTATAGCTGTTTTAAGTTGATATTTTTAGTTCAAACGAAAATTATAATCTGACTGAACTTCGCTCAGAATCGTTTTTTCGAATGCAATGGTTTATCATTGCATTCAAATTCTAATAAAAATTAAACGCTATGATTCGCACACCTGTATCCTGTGCGGCAGGAGTATCAGCTCATCTTTTTATATATATAATAGATAATAGAAGATATTATAGAAATATTATAATAATTATTACAATATTATAGCTGGTGGAGAATACCAGATCGCCCGAATTATATTTATAATAATTTGTACTAGTTTTTTGATTATTGAATTTCCCCGATACGACACACGACATGCAGTTATCGGTGATCCGCGTTGCTATATATAAGTGTTTGTTTTGAACTTTATTTCGTAATTTTTTTCGTATTTAATTATCAAATAACAAAGTAATAAATTTTCACTAATCATACTACAAATTTTAAACAACTGGTTGAGAGCGAGACTTGTCATTTTCACATTAAAACAATAATTTTGTATGTCATTTTTTTAAAAAAATTTTCACAATGAGTTTTAATGGCTCTTGAAAATTTCCAGTATTTCTAATTTGGCCCTTCCAAAAAAATAATTGGTGACCCCTGGGATGCAGATTCGAAAATAATTACTCCGATAATATAATACGATACGAAATTATGTTTTTATTATTATAAAAATATATAATGTAGATATTATATATTTTAATAAACGTTAAAAATGTATAATAAATTGTTGAATTATAATAATATTCGTAAAAGTTTTAGAAAATCTGCGCCGCATCCTACATATTATTTTTGATAATATTTAAAATATTATTTACATGTTTTTACGATTTAACGTTTTTTATTTCTATTATTATTCATCGCGTAAGCGATAAAGTTATCATATTAATACGATATACGAAACGAAACACAGTAACATTGGTCTATATTTGAGTATTATAGTCTACAATTATTATCATTGTTTATTGTTAGTTCAAATAACCATATGGTATATGAATATTGACATATTATGTCGGCGTTTCCTTATTTATGATATTATTATGAAATAATTCCGATAAGGCAATCAACGAGTTCGAATTAGTTTTATATATTTGTATATAATATTTAATATTGCAATAAAGCCAAAAACGATCGAAAATGATCTATTTTATCGAGTTGAAACAATTATCGTATATTATATGAACTAGTGATATTATAATAATACTTGTATATAGGTTGGTAAACACTGTAGGTGAGTATGATTTTCAAAAAAAAAATAATAATTTGTTACTGCTATTGCAGCGATTGTCCCACATAGATAAAATTACAATTATTAAAAAATAACAGAGATGAGAGGTGAATAGATTGCGTAGAATAAGAATCGTATTATTTTATTATGCATGACGGTCATATTATTTTTATTACCGCATAATTTAGATTATATTGATATTTATATACCTATATAAACGTTTGGGGTTTCTGCCGAAGTTACTAATTTGATTTATTATTGTCCGTCATATTTAAACGGTAAACGAATTACAACATTCAAACTACATCGAGAATCGATTAACCAATTAAACCTGAATGGAAATGTCAATTAAACACATCCAACAATGTTTTAATATATATTTTATAAAAAAAAGAGAGATTTTGAAAGATTTCTTATCAATTAGATTAGATTTATAGACAATTTAAAAAAAATGAAAAACTTAAAAATAGTAATACCACATACAAGTACATACTATTTCTGACACGTATTGTTTCACAACCGAGGATATAAATAATTTACATAATTTAATTTTTATAATATTAAACACGATAAGAATATAGGTACCTAACTAAAAAAAATGTAAAATAAGTTTAGATTATTTAATTGGCCTATTATTATTATTACAGACTTATAACGACAATTATTTAATAGGTACTATTTCTATGCAAGTCAATACATTCAAAATATTATTATTAATATTGTATACAAAAAAGTACTCGTATAAGCTTCGTATTTTTTTCGTAGATAATTTTGTCACATATCTGTGTACAGGTTTTGGGAAATTTTTATTGATGGTTACGGTTAATATTATACTATATTGAATAAATGATATTTTTTAATTTAAAATAAATAAAATATTGTTTATAATCACGTCATGTCACGTAATTTTATGTTATGTCTTGTTTTTATTTTTATTTTCATTTTTAATTAAATTTGAGATATAAAATCTATATACAAATTTGTACATAGTTGTAAATAATATTCAAGTAAATATTTTATATTTATTATAATAATATTAGTGTCCTATTAATATAATTTTATATACGGATTATCCGTATTATAATTTTTATTGATATTCATTGTTCCAAATAATATTTAATATTTTAATATTATTTTAATTTTATTATAAGTACGTATATTTTTATTTATCGTTGTAACGCATGAAATATTTGAGTTGAACGTTCAAGAAAATTACATTTTTATATAATATACTGACATTTAATGTTATAAACGTTTATTAAAGTGAAATATTATTATTATTTTTATTATTATAGTTATTATTTACATCGTGTATGAAATTCATTCACAAAATTTAATAATAATAATAAATAAAAACCATCCTTTATTTGATGTGTACAGTCTGTAAATATTGTAACATTGGAAATATAATATTTTTGTTTGACATTTTTCATTATTATTATAAATATATTTTTAATTACGAATACAACAGTTTAACAGTAATTCGATATTTATGTTGCGTCCGTTAACATACAATGTTAGCGGTTATAATTGAACCGATTCAGTTCAATTAAATTATTTGTTATTATTATTATTATTTATTTGTTTTTTCACAAATATATACGTAATACCGTTATCTGTAAACTCTAAAGTAATAATGAATAGCTTATTATTGGAAATGTTTATACAAGTTATAGACTTATCGTGACTTGATTATGTTAAGAATATTAACGTTTTCAGTAAATAATAATAATGATAATAATAATAATAATAATAATAATAATAATAATAATAAATTATACAAATACCACGAACCAAAATTAAATCCTTGAAAGCGTGCAACATGATTTTTGTATGTCACTTCGTATAAAAAAAAAAAAAAAAAAGGGACGAGTGAATTCGTCGCCGGGAAACGAAAGAAAAAACTACCTAACAATAATATAATCCCTATATAAAAATTAAAGTAAACGATAATTATAAGGATATTATTTTATAAAAAATGACTTATGCACGTCGAAACTTCAGTACTATAATATATTTATAACATTCTTGTTATATTATTATTTTACTCATTATTGTAGAAAATTCTTCGTCGGGTGGAAGGGGAAAAAAATAGCGTATCGTAAATTCATAACGTCGGGGGAAAAGTATAAGAAACTTTTGTGTATATGTGCGCGTGTGTAATATGCAGGTAAAGGGAATATCGACTTAAATCCCCTTACCGCTACTAGACATTGATTTCTATAGGAACAGAAATTTACTGTTTACGCACTCGTTCGCCGATGACCCATATACGTGACGATCGGTCGGACCATATATTTATATTACATTGGACGAAGTTATTATATACAGTGGGCGGGAGAGAAAAAGTTGACGAGAAATTCAATTATTATTCTCGGTTTAAAAAATATGAGGTGTCGCCGGACGCGTGATCGGTAAATATTATGAATGGATGAATAACGAACACGATCGATTTTCTCGGGGAATAAGAATTGAGACACGAAAAATACGTACCTGCCTACACACGGTGAGAGAGAGAGAGAGAGAGAGAGAGAGAGAGAGAGAGAGAGAGAGTTTCGAATATATTATATAATATGTATAATATACATTTTAAATTTGACAGGATTCGATATAAAATTAACTATCGGAGAAATGATTATTTTATATATGGTCAAATGTGTAATACTCGTAATTTATTTTCGATAAATTGTTATAAATCGTTACGAATCGAGTATAATATATAATAGAGGACATATTGTCAATGATGATTTATAACACTTTATTATTATTTTTATACGTACACGATACGATAATGTAGTATAGATACTTGTGCGTCCTTTAATGAGAACATAATAATATTATATACGAGCCAAACAGTACATCAAAGTTTTTGGCTTTATGCCGATAATAATATATAATATTATACATTATATTATATACTCGAAATATTATGTGATGTGACTATAAAAACAACGCAGTCATCGTTTTCTCGAACGTACCCGATTGTATAATATTATTTCGATTTTTTTGCTGATTATTCGTTGATTAATATAATAATATACTATCGCAATACAAACGAATTCATTAAAGAACGTTAAACTAATTTTCAAATTCGCGCGATATTCATTATTATAATATTATTATATGTATGAATGTTTGATGTACCTAATGAATTTAGAAATTTAATATTATGTACATAAGAAATTTTATTAATAATATGCGTATTCTATATTATATTATATCTATATATACATAAATATATAAAAGGATATGTAGATAAAAGTGATAATATCGAAAAGTTATTTATATTTTAGATTCTGAGCCAAGCGAAGGATGTATTGCCGTATTGGAATTACAATGATATGTGTCTTTCTTTTTTTATTTATGTCTGAAGAATGAAGATACTTCTACTACCCGAAATAATGCTCCGATTTTCACAAAGAGCATATGTTTCCGGTTGGAAAGTGAATGTAGTTGGTCCTTTATTCAGGTCATATTTCGAATTTCTCAAAATGGACTCTATGCGATAGAAAAAACGACATATTTCACGAAAACTGAAAATTCGGCGAATTTAATTTCAATATTTCACAATAATTCAGATAATTTTGAAGTTAAAGACTTGAAAATATTATTCAGTATTCACATAGATACAATATATATATATGTGGCAAAATTTTTAAAACCGTTACGTTAATTTTTCTACAAAATATAACACTGAATATTTCGTAAAATTCTCGTTTTTATGTATATAATGTTTGATAAAATTGGCAATTTCGGGCATTAATGTATGACAATTATTATACTGATGTATACTTTTTGTATTTTTTTTTTTTTTTTTTTTTATAAATGTTTAAAGTTGATATTTTTAGTTTAAACTAAAATCTTAGTATCCATACAAATATCATTCTTATCATTCCTCAATACTTTTACAATAAAAATTAATAGAAAAGCCAAAATATTTGGAAAATTTTTGAAAAATAAATTGAAGCAGTTTCAAAATATTAGGAACATATTCGGTTTAATATCGCTTTTCTGCACTTCTGTTTTGCGTTACATAATAATATACCCTGTATTATGGTATTGAACCGAAACCACGCGCTAACGAGCTCGCGACGCGTATACATCTTACCGCCTACCAGTTACGCGGTTACACGAAGACGTCATAAACGCGGTTACATCATTACACGTGTCGTCGCGGTATACTCGACACATGGCGGTGGTGATGGCTTCTGCTGCGTCACGAATTATTCGAGAACACTGCTGGTCGTACATTATATTCGTATATTAATTAATAATTGTGTGACTACGATCAGAAAAATTCACTTTTAAAATACTATTATAATATAATGTTCTAATACACGAAACGATCGAAATTGTATTTTAATAATATGTGAAATGATTGAGTGTGTACTGAATCCAGAAGATCAAATCGAATTAACGATGCGTTTTTCGTACAGATGTATGCGGAACTGAAGAGAGTTCAAATGATTTTGTAACACTGTTTGGGATATTTATATGTTATTATTTATATTGACATATTGTTGCGGAAGATTTATATTTATAATAATAATAAGTATTCATTTATTCCCAGTATAATAATATAAAATTATCATTTCACGTATTTCCCATGTACCATATAATAATATTATTAACATATTGTCTGTTGTGGTTGTAGGTACATACAACAATTGCATACAATATTCCTTATTTTAATTTTGTTTAATACGTCTTTAATGAAATGTTTAAAATAAAGATTATTATTATCATCAATCATCATACTATCATTTGTACATTATATATGACTCTTTTTATTATAGTATGACTTCAGGACTTCCATCGTAAACAATGTTACAGTTACCATGTTATCGTTTATATACAATGGTACTGTTACATGTTATTAAAATCTTCAAATAACAACTGATACATTATATTCAATGTATAATATATACACTATACACTATACACTATACACTATACCCTATACAATACATATATTATTATTATTATTATTATTATTATTATTATTATTATTATTATTATCATTATTATTATTATTTAATATTATACCGGATTCACAACATATTGTTATGTCGACCATTATTTTAATAACAATACGAATAAGTACAGTTATTTATAACAAAGGAGTTAAAATATCTCTCGAGTGTTTAAAACAAAAAAAAAAAAAAAAAAAAATTCAATAATAAAATTTGATTTAATTTACAACTATATTATATATAATATATATATGTGTGACACAAATCTTGTTTCTGATTCATCACTCGCAATAAAAAAGAAAAGAGTTGATATAACTGTGGAATGGATACAGATGTAAAGAGGATAATGTTGAATTTTGATTATAATTTGAATGCAAAGATAAATCATTATATTCGAGGAAACGATTTTGAGCGAAGTATACATCAAAGAATATATCTATTGATTACAATTTGTACACTCCTACAGTATTTACGTTCAATATAAATGACCATTATACCTCTAAATGAGTCATCTAAATATCTGAATTAGACAGTACTTTGCTCAGAATCGTTTTTTGAATGATTTATCAATGCATTCAAATTTTAATCAAAATTCAACATTATCTTTATACCTGTAACCCTTCCACAGAAGTATCAACTATTCTTTTTATAATTTGAACAGCTATAAAAAAATTTTAAATTTTCTAATATTTCTGTAACATGATATTTATCGTGTTAGCATATTTCAGTAAAATTTTCAGAATTTTAATCCCAAAATTTCCTATTTCTTTATTTAACATTATATAAATAAAAACAAGAATTTTTGGAAATATTCAAAGTTGTATAATTTGTAGAAAAATTAATGTGACGATTCTAAAATATAACACGTAGGTATAATATATCTATTATATCCTATCTTAACTTCCAATAAATCAAAATCAAAATCAAATATAGATCAGAAGTCGTCACGAATTATTTAATTTCATTTAAATGTTTGTGTAGGATATATATTCTTTAACACGTTCATTGAGATAATATTTTAAAATTTGTCAGTTGTATTTTATTTAAGTAATATTATAACTTATATAAGTATATTATATAATTTTATTGAGCAAAAATAACAATAATAATAATAAAATACGAAAACAAATTGTTTTACGCGCGAAATTATATTTTTTTTTGTAATAATTTTCATATTATTTTCAACCGTCGACGGTAGAATTATCACGAAATTATAATATTACAATGATAATTCATAGTACAAAGTGTTACACACAATAATATTTCCGAACGTCCAACCGAACTAAATAATATTATTGCCGACGTTATAATAATAATATATTGTCGCATTTTGTTATACGCGTTTTCGGCATATAAAATATTGTTGGACGGTTTTACAGGGACAGTCGAGGATATATTATTATAGTAGGCTGCATGTTGCCTCTCTCTGGTGCATTTTGGCCATATTATATTGCTGTGTTGTTTGTATTATATTATTTTATTATGTAGAGATTCCCCGAGGACCGGATTTGAATGTATTCTTTTCCCACGCCAAGCACATTTTTGAATTATTATATAATATTATTATTATTTTACCCTAAGCGGTAAAAAAAACGACGAAAAAACGTCTTTCATCCCGAAAACTGAAATTTCGATAAATTCGATTATATATTTTTAATATTTGACGATAACTCAGGCAATTTTTAAGTTCCAAGTTTAAAAATTGAAAATCTTATTGGTAATTCACATAGGTAGTATATATAGGTACGTGGTAAAATTTAGAACTGTTATGTTAATTTTTCTACAAAATATATGAATTTGAATATTTCGTAAAATTCTCGTTTTTATGTATATAATAAATAATAATTAATAAAATTGGAAAATTTTGACATTAAGGTCTAAAAATATTACTGAAGTACATTTACATATTACTTAACATCACATCAAAATATTTGAAAAATTCCTAACCACAATTTTTTTTTTATAGCTGTTTAAAGTTGATATTTTTAGTTTTAACGAAAATCTAAGAATCCATATGAATATTATTCTTATTATTTTTCAATACAATAAAAAAGCCAAAAATTTGGAAAATTTTATAGAAGTATACCTATTGACATATATTTTAACGAAATTCTATAATTTCAAGAAAATGTCAAAACTCAATTTTTTTATTGTTGTTTAAATTTGATATTTCAGTAAAATTGATATTTAAAGTACCTACCTATATGGTTATATATATTATATATATGGATTCTTCCTATTATATTTCAATATTTAACAATAATGTTAAATACAATAAACAAAAATTTTTATGATATGGGCATTTAGGTGACAAAGGATTTAATGAGCATTTATATTGAATTTGTCCCTATATGTGTGATAAAATTTTGCGTTTTAAATATTTAATAAAAAATGTCAACAATTTAATCAATACCTACATTATCTGACTGAACTTCGCTCAGAATAGTTTTTTTCGAATTCAACGGTTTATCATTGTATTAAAATTCTAATAAAAATTAAACACTATGATTTGCACACCTATATTACCAGCGGATTATTATTATTATTATTATGTAGCTTCGTGGAAATTTAAAAAATCATTATTCCAATTCATGGTGCTAAGAAGAACATTAAATCGTCGGTTCTAAAACCTGATAAAATGCGAATAATTACTACTAATAATAATTTAAATAAATATAAATATAGTTTTAATCTATTGGAATAAAATAGTGGTATCGTATATGGTATATACTCGTATATATACGTATAATGTCGAAATATTATTCTATAAACTATATAAAAGCGATTAATCGTCATAGGTAGAAATACGTGTATTAATTATTAATATTTTAAATTTTCAACAAAATGAAAAGTGTATAGGTTTTAAGTGATGTGTCATGTGTGCCTTCTTTTATTATTATGTCTGTAAAAGCGTAAACACTAATAAATAATACTCCGATTTTATGAATAGTTAAATGTTTACTCTAAAATATTGCTTTTAGGCTCTTCGATTTTACTTATATAATTATTATAATATATGATTAATTGATAATTCCTCATGTTTTACATTTACATCAATATTTAACGTCATTAATGCTTAACCTGCTACCTACACTCGTATTTTACTTATATAATTATTATAATATATGATTAATTGATAATTCCTCATGTTTTACATTTACATCAATATTTAACGTCATTAATGCTTAACCTGCTACCTACGAGTATACGAGTAGTTTGCAATTCGTTTTTTCGCATATTGTCTATGTCAATTGTCAACGCAAAGAATACAAATGTTGAACACTGAACAAGTCCCGGCCGGCCATGAAATTCTTTTCGTCTATTATTCTTAACACACAATATTTGATGCTCATTGACCATTGTAGCATATATACAAAAAAACATAAAATATCATATTAACATTAACATATAGTTTTATAAAATACAATTATTTTATTAACACTCATCTGCTAAATTATTATCAGGGGTTCTTAGTAATAGGTATACATACTTAAATTTTCATATTTCTTACGAAATATTTCAATTGAATGTTGAGAAATTTGTGTAGGACGTAGGTATGTATAATATTAAATTATTATAGATAGTTATTCAATATTCCGTTTAAAGTATAAACAAATATATATGCTTAAACTTAAATGCATCGGTGTTATTTTTAGAATACTCTATCGTATACTCATATTGATATTCATAAAAAATTGTTTTCCATTTATTTATATTTTTTTTTCAAAAATAAAAGAAAATAGGTACTTATATTATATGTAAAACTGATTATTTTAATTATCTGTTTTATTAACAATTAAAAATTGCAATTTTAAAATTAGTTTTTTCTGATTATAATATTAACATCCCGTATTTTATATTACGCTTATTTCTTCAGTTCCGCGTGAAAAGTAATACGCATATGGATCAAATTAAAATCATATAATATTCGCGTATAATATTATATTATCATTATAATTCGGCATCAGTGATTTTATGCGTCTGTTACGCTACCGAGATTACGGTTATTGTTTCGTGTACAGTGTACGGGTAAGTAAAAATTACATAAAATACGGTCTAAGGAAAGACAATTCAAATTTTCGTTCCTCTTTGTTTGGTATACAACTGAAATTACCATTAAATTAATAGGTGTATGTGTTCATTGTTTTGGTACTTTCCGTAAATCCGGTATAAACCCATCTATATAGTTAGTAGTTAGTTAAATTCAGTAATTATATATAACTTTTCGTAATTTTTATTCGTAAAGTTGAGATACAACACATAACATAGGTACACATATAACACTAATAATAATATTAACAAATATACTTATAATTGTTTTAAACGTAATTTTATCATGTACCTACTTACATATTTCGTCGGTTGCGAATGTAAATTTTAAATAATTGCGTTTCAACTTTTCGTCGGAGCAAAACATAATAATATTATATCGATACAATTTAATAAAATTATGTATAAGCTCGTTTAATAGGGTATAGAAAGTAACGAGAACGACCACCATTAGGTACACCAATATATTATACAAAAACTCTTCTCGTTACAAACAATGACGACGTATAAAGTTGGAAAAAGCATTGTTTATTTCGCCCGTCCATCAATAAACCGGGCGTTTAATGTAATGAATCATCGTTCCGATTTATTTTATGCAAAGTCATCTGCACGTGACTCCACAGGACGCTGAGTAATTAGTTTAATGGCTACAGTATTTAGCTTATAGTTTGTACCGTGGTAGGTTTTTAATATTAATTGTTTTATATGGACTAATATATTTAATATAACGTCAATAACATTCGATAAAATATACGTAGGTATGCGCATAACATTCGTCTTGATAATATATTATATACTTGCATATATTATTTATACGCGTTTTCGTTCTAATGCGTAGTTTTTCCAGTCGTTCGTAACAATAGTTTTATTTAACGATATTATGTTGTTAATTTGCGTTTGATTTCGATTTTACAAGCGCGTTTGAGCAATATTTCGGAATGTTCAAAGTATCCCTAACTTGAGAACTTGAAAACTTTGATATGAAAATCGAAATTGAGACGACTAAAATTACATAACAACACTGTGTTTACAGTCATGCGTGAAATGTAACTACATAGAATACATTCCGACTATCTACGTACGAGTATACGTATAATATAAATTAAATATATAATCCTTACATACATTACCCACACAGCAAAGAAATATTTTATAAATATTTATTAAATATTTTAATCTTAAAGCCAATATTTATCAATTACTTATTATTGGTTTATTTTATTATTTTAAATTTATTATATCAAAAGTTGCAAAAATATATGTTGAACCAAAAACATTTATTCATTAAATCATTGAAACAAAACATTTATAAATTATTTGAAAACTAATATTTAATAAATATTATACTAATGTCATGCAAACATTTATGAAATATAATAAAATATTTCGTAACCATTATAAAATATTAAATTCTGTAATTATTAAATATTTTTATATGATTGAAAATTATATATATATATAATATATATATTATATAATATATAAGATATTCAAATATTATAACATATATATTATTGCAAAATATAATTATTTATATGGTTTTTGGTAAATTGACCAAGCAGGTAATATGAAAAAATTATTATTTTTGACAATTATTATTATTATAATACTAGCTGAGGAACCAAAGCCTTCCACCACCATAGTTCTGCCAGTGGAATACTGGTGAGGGTGAAAAGCTTTACCACCACCATAACATTTCTGCTACCATAGTGTTCGGGTACATACTACATTGAGCCCGGCGGAAGTAGATCTTTATCAGATATAATGATTAAAGTATTTTATCCGCCTCTGGCGGATTGAAGGGCGTTCGCAATCTAGTGGTCCTATTTACACTCTCTTCGGGTGAACAGTCTTTGACCGATCACGGTAGTCCCCCCACGCGGAGTACGCCTTCGGCGCACTCACTTACCCCATTCGGGTTCCAGTGGGATACAGATGCGTGTGAAAAGTTTTACCACCACCATAGCTGCCAGTGTAATACCGGTACCGCCTGTACTATATTTTTTAACTGTAACAACGTATGCGTTCGAACAATTATTGTTTATAATATAAGCCAACGACCACGATTTGTATATAAATCATACGTATAATTTTACAGAGTCAATAATCAACCTATAGTCGGGCTCACGAAAAGTGAGCGCTGGCGGCCGATGGGTGGAGCTCAAATATTGTCGGATCCAGGGGTTCTCAAATTTTTTGATTTAAAGCGTTTCAATTTATAAACGTATATTATGTTAAATCTTAAATTAATTTTGTTTTTGAATTCTTAAACATTAAAATGTCTTTTAAAATTAATTATACACATAGTCAAACCAAAAAAGTTATTTTTCATGTGTGTCATCAAAAATGTATGTGTCATAATTATTTCAAAGATCTGGCTAATTCGAATGAAGAGGTTTTAAAAAAACATTTTAAACAGACACAAAAAATAACTCTCGACGCTTGTGGTGTGTCTCTTATGATCATAAGATTTGTAAAAATATAACAAATTTTAATATGTATGTTGAATGATGATATAATAAAATACGTATATCAAACATTTAAAAAAAACGCGCCAAATTGTTTTGGTTATCACTGATGTAAAACGGCCGTTGGGGTTCGCTGGAGTCAGCGCTCACTTTTCGTGAGCCCGACTATAACGCCTAGCTTCCTAACATTCCTACCTACCGAGTACGCCACCGTGGCTCGTTGGATAATCGTCAAAAATCGGTATATTAAAATTGTTTCGCGATATCGAAAAATTCGCGAATTACGGCGAAATATCGGGCTTTTATCGGGTTCCCGACCGTTACACCCGACCGCGAACAGTCCGAAAACCGTTTTCAACGTTTGTCGAACGAAAAATACGCGAAAAAAAGCGATCGGGCAGCGAAAAACGACTCAGTTACGGTACGGCGATCGACGGCGGCGCGAAAAAAACGACGGCTACGCGAGAAATATTAATATAAATTAATGTAATTACGAATTCGTTATAAATACGAATTAATTATAATTAATAATATTAATACCAAAGCACGGTACAAATAAGTCAATAAGTCTATAGCAATAATTTCTATGTCAGTGGTCACTGGTCACATAGGTAATGAAAGTGGGAAAAGTTGAAATAACAATGGTAGTAACATTATTATATTAAGGTTTTTTCCCTTAATAAAATTACATCAAATTACATTCAATTTTATTATTACCGTATACATAATTAAAAAAAATTTAAAAAAAAAAAAAAACTTTTAATAATATAACCGTTTAATATTATTTCATTAGTAAAAAGGACGGGTGAAAACGTAAAATATCACGTCGAATAATATTACGGCGCGAAATTTTTGGACGGTAGTGAGAGAGAGATAGGCGTTTATCGGTTTTCGGGAGCGGCGACCGCAAGGTAGGCTCGACGGACTCGTTATCGCGAGCAGTCGGAAACCGGCCGGGCCATTATCACGAACAGAAAGAAACCCGGCCATGGAAAAACTAAGGGAAAAGTTAAAAAAGGCGATTTAAAAAAAGGTTTCGGGTAAAAAATTACGAAACCGATTTTAATAGATGGAAAAACCGCGAAAGGTGGAAATTTCGAAGACGTACGACGAACAGTCAATTTATATAATATATAGAATTTATATAATAAAAATAAGGAAAAAACCATGGAAGAAACGACACCGGCCAAGGTTTTTTTTATTATATAAGAAAAAACCATGGAAACAGTAAGGGAAAAACCTCTTCCATGAAAAAATTAGCGTTTTATTATATTAGAAAAAACCATGGAAAAACTAAGGGAAAAGTCAAAAAAGGCGATTTAAGAAAAAGTTTCGCGTTAAAAATTACAAAACCGATTTTAATAGAAGGAAAATAAAAAGTTGACCGCGAAACGTGCGAGTTTCGAAGACGTACGACGAACGGTAGAATTTATATTCGGAATATAAGTAAAAACCTCTTCCATGACGGAGTTAGCGTTTTATTATAGTAGATAATAATTTTTTTACTGTTCCATTAAGTAATATTTTTTTTTCATTTATTGAATTAAATTATTACTTCATAAAAACACAAACTAAAGATGTATGTATACAACTATACAATTATTTATTTATACTACTAAAAGTTATCTGTATAAAAAATTTTGGTTCAGATATTTTTGATGTAATGTCTTGGGGCCTGGGCCCCCTCTGCGAACAAAGTCTGCGCACGCCTGTAATCGACATTAAAATAGATAATAGATATTAATTCTATAAATAGGTAAGTAATATACTAATAATTTTTTTTAGAGAATTTATTATTTATTTTTATAAATTCTTTTAAAATTAATTTTTTTTAATTTATATAATTAAAATATGTCATGCTTTATAACGTAATAATAATTGGGAGATGTATATTAATATATTATATAAGTACGATATTATCTTATAATATAGCAATGATAAGTTTTTTAAATATTGGATCAAATTATGAAATTATTGAAGTTAATAAATAAAAAAATGTATACAAAATTAATTAAATTAATTAATATTATTATTAATATATTTAGCAAAATAATTTTTTCGTTAATGTAAAACTACAGTGTACAGAGTAATAACTTAGGTACTAATACCTAGGTATATTTTTTTCAATTCCACCAACAAATTACATATTATATTTTTAAATTCACTAATATACAAAATAATACGTATTAAAAAAATTACAAGACATAAAAATATTATTTATTATGAATTATGATAAATTTGAATATTTTCGAAATAATAATAAAAAAAACATACGTTATAAAAATAAATAAATGTTATTTAATAATAATAATATTAATAGTTAATACTAATGAAATTATTACGATAGTGTGTATACAAAATATATTATTATACTAATAATATGATAAATATAATTTATGTCTTCTTCGTTAATATTTTTTCATTGGCCATTAACAATACGAATAATTATGATAATACGTTTTCCATAATACACATGGCCATTCTTTATCAAAAAAATGACAATCGACTAAAACCTTCCACATGGCGATAGTAGTTTAACATCGTCACTAATTTAAAACGCACATACACATGGCTCATCCATTATCAAATACAAAATTAAAACGAACTATATTAGCGCTTGTAAAATTGTATACTCCTAAAAAATTATTTATAATATAATGAGCTCAGAGCTATCATATAATAGATAAATACTTTTCTGTTTTTAAATGACAGCATGACCAAGCTTTTTAGATGATAACCATTTTAGATGAAAAGTATTTTAGTTTGAAATTTTGAAAGTAAAATAAACTACAATAAGAAACATAATTTATTTTTTATTATGTAAAATTAAATAATTTAAAATTCTAGGAGAAATAAATAGCTGTGTAAACAATTAATACACATAATAATAATATGTAAGGACAATCAGTAAATAAAATAATATTTTTATTTTATTTTCATTAAAATTTGAAATACCTATGGTTTATAAAGCATTAACATAATATATTTACAAAATTAAAATTTTTCACCATAACATTACTCATTATAGGTAATAATATAAAAATATTAATAAATATATTATCTTATAATGCTTTATACTATACAACAGTGTTCTGTTGAACTGCTATTTGTTTTTGTATTTTTCGTGTCTTTATTTTTTTTATTTTTTTTTTTTATATATTTTGCTTGTGGTCTGGTACATAATGTAAGTTAATATGATTAATGAAGGCCCATAGAAAACTGAGTATGGTTTTCAATCGTGATGATATTTTTGAGCGACACGGTTAATAGTCTATGCGAAGGATTCTATTCACAAGACGTACGTTGGTTCATTATTCGTGACATTGATTTATGGTTATTATTTTCATATAATAGATACTTCGTTTTAACCTCATCTCAAATAACAGCATTTCGACGTGTACAGTCACGTAGAGTAACATTAATAGTAATTATTTCAGAAATGCATTTAGGAAATTGGTTTTAAGAAATAGCTTTCCAAACGATCCGTCGAGAAATTTGTATTGTACTCGCTCGTATTATGTTCGTTTACAATTAAATTTCAATAAATAATTAATCAATTTTTTATTTAATTGAAATAATACACTTTATGAATTAAATAATCAATCATGTCTTGATTTTAATAACTATTGTTAATAATATTGAAAATAAAATTATAATTACGAGTATATTCTTAAATCAAATAATGCCAAAATTATTATATTATGTTCGCTGTGTATTTAAACATGAAATTGTCAACTCTTTTCATTTAGTATTTCATCAATAAATATAGTCTATAAAATATATATTATATAATTTAAAACGTACGTTTAATATAATATAATAATTTTAATTAATTTGTTATATTATGTTAGATATAGTTGTGAAGTTTAGAAAACAACTACGGTAATAAAGAGGAGAATACGAGCATTCGAAAAAAAGATATGGCGAATAATATACAGCCTTTTGTTGTCGCAAAGCGGGAAGTTGGCGAAGATGATAAAATAAAGAACTAAAGGAAATGATGAGTTTGAATAAGTAACTAAGTATATCAAATATCACAGAATACAATGGTTAGGCTATAATCTTAAGTAGAGAAAAAATAACATTTTAAGAGCTATTTTTGAATGAAAACAATCCTCAGGGAGCTTCAGAAAAAGCTAGATTGACGGAGTGGTCGAAAATCAAAATGTGTAATTGTTAAAATGACTGGAATGAAATTATGTAAGACGAAGAAAAATATTGGGGTTTTTGTAGTGACAGTTAATAATAGGAAGAGCACGGCAAGAAAAAAGAAAAAATTGAATTTGTTACACAAAATTATAATTTAGACACATATATTATAAAATATTTTAAATCATAGTTTTCTGTTTCATTAAATATTAATACTAGATAATATTTGAGATAGATACATAAAATATAATTCATACCTCTTCCCTATTATTCCCTATTATTCCCTATTATTCCCTATTATTTTCTTTCTCAAAAATATATTGTTTCTCTATAACATTTAATTTTTATCTTGAAATAGATAATATATATTAAAATTATATACCAAGTTAAAATATTATTAATATTACAAAAACATTAATTAATGACTTTAATATGTCATAAGGTAATGAATTATAGATTAATATTGCTTAGATAAATAATTATGATGATTGATTCAAGAAAGAAACTAGTACAATTTCCATATCTATATATATATATCATATACCTATCATATCATATCATTTATAATTTTTTTTTTTTTTTTTATATAGGTATAGGTATAATAATATTATTTGTATACTAACATTAAACAAAAATATTGTTTTATGGTAATTAATCATTATCGTAATTAAAAAGTAATTATTGTGTAAACTCGTATATATTACATACAAATCAAGTATTAAAAATTAAGACGAACAATAACATATAGGTAATTTTGATATTATATGCTCATAATTCTTTATTGACAATATTTTGCATATTTTGTATATACTTATCCTATATTATAATATATTAACATTAACACTTTACAGTCGTAGTTACAATATAACATCAATTATTAATTAATATTATTGTTTATTTTGTGTATATGTAAAAATATAAATTACAATTAAAAAAAAAACGCAACACAGCCACTTTCAAAATATTTAAATATTTTTTATAAATAAGTAGATCATGAAAAAGTTCTAATGATAATATAATTTATTAAAACCTATAATAACTTATTGTTAATTATATAATCAATTACAGTGTTCAAAATTTTGTGTTACAAATACTTAGAGGATTATATTATTATCATGTTGTATGTTATTTCTAATAGTTTTTAATACAAAATAATCCTCATATATCATAAGGCAATAATATATTACATAAGGCTTTAGTTTGTTTTACAATATGAAATAAAATATTAAAAATAATGCAAATTTTATACTTTGGTGTCTTTAAATTAATTACATTCAAAGACGATGGGCGTTACTTGTGGTGTTTGCATATTAAATTAGCAGGTGCGCTTTGATTGTAATGAAATAAAGGATAATATTATTCCGCCCTTCTATATTTTCGACATAACAATTAAAACGCTGGATTACATGGAATTATACACATGTACACACGTCACTAAGTCGCAGTGATATAATACAAATCAAGAGCTTGTTTTAAATGAATATAAGCATGCTATGTTTTAATCAATATAATTATAAAAATAAAATATTGGATGGTGTAATTTATTATACTGAACGAGTAAGAAATGTAAGTATATTTACGTATAATTTTTGTAATTTCACTGTTATATGCATACCTATTGGCTATTATGTATTCAAATAATTATTAGTGTAATAATAATAATTAGCTTTATGGAATAATGCGTAATGGAAAAGGGAAAAAGTTTTTGATGAATTGTTTAAAAATCTATTTACTCGTATTGCCTTGGTGAAGTCATTAATATTTCTTATAGCTAAATAAATAAACTAACTTGTAATATTATCAATTTATATCATATCAGAAAAACGAGTTGTTTTTAATTTAATTATTTTATTATATAAATTAACATCTATCCTATTGATATCTAAAAGTATTTATATTATATTAAATATTAGAAAATTAATAATACTTATTATGTTTTATATTCGCACTGATTCAGTTTAATAAATATATCGTTTTATTATAATATTTTAATATGTCAAATTAATCAAAAGTTATGAACCTACTTACAGCACTTGGATTATCCAATAACACCTATATATACTTATTTTTTTTTTTTTTTTAATAATATTAAATACTAAATAGAATAGTAATTCAAAATATTTATAAACGTCGTCGTACCCATAACACAATATTCAATATTATTGTTATACATATACATAGTTCGTCATTTCTGTGGGAACTGATGCACTCGATCCGTGACTAGGTTAAAATATCTGGACACGCATATAATTATATATTCTTTTATACACGTGTGTTCATATCGAAAAGGATGATTTGCGTTTTTACATAATGTTTGTATTGCTGAAAAGTTACCTATTTGTTCACACACACACGACTCGCAGTCAAAAAATGGTTACAACAACAAATGTAATTACATGTACTTTATGTCTAAGTCATTAGTAAAATGCATTATGTCATCTAGGTTATAAATATTTTTTTTCGGTTTTTGACGAGTAGTACTACACGTTTATTGTTCGTTCAATTACCACGCCGTCAGTCGATTTCCAGCGATAATGACCGAACAATTTATTATACAAACTGGGCGTGTTTGTTACCGTTGTTGGAGGGCGAGGGGTAGTCGCATAAAACAAATTTGAACGGCTTGTGATTAAAAAATAAATAAATATGCTTATGTTCACGTTAATTTTGTATGTGTAATTATAATTATTGTGACTACACCGAAAATGTTTCATTCTCCTGTATGACAAAAAAAAAAAATACTATAGGTACCTACTAACAATACGTATAATTATGTTATTTATAATAATAAGATAAGTACCTACTTATACCATATATTAGAAACACCACGTAATGTACCGTTCATAATTATTATCGTAATGGTAATACATGTATTATACTCAATCGTCGTAATTAGAAAACACTAAAACAACGAAAATAAACAAAAATTACAAAATATAACAAAAAGACATAATGATAATATTAATAAAATTATATAAAAGAATATAACAGTAAAAAGAAGAGCTGATACTCAGGATACAGGTGTGCAAATCATAGTAGGTACCAGTTTAATTTTAATGATAAACCATTGCATTAAAAAAAAAAAAACGATTCTGAGCGAAGTTCAGTCAGATAATGTAAGTATCGATTAAAATGTTGATATTTTTTATTAAATATTTAAAATGCAAAATATTATCACACAAATAGTACATAAATGAACACCCTATAAAATATTAAATTATGATTTAAAATCAAAGAGATATATTAATAGGCACATAAAAAGTTTCTGCATATTATTAAATTAATTTTTACTATCAGCTTAACGAACGGTTTGAGCACCATTTTATTACATTTACGTTGGAATATATTCCTACATTATATTACCGCTACGGTGGTCACGGTAAATGTAAAATTATTCCAAATAGATATATATGTCTTATTATAATATTATTATAGAATTTATAATAATTTCATAGGTAGAGCGTAATATTACCTATTATTAATACGTATTTCGTTCCCTGGCTTTCCAATGCGAACCGCTGTTCGGTAACACGTTCCACTATTATTTAACTGGGATACAATATCGTTTATTGTTTCATTTACTCGTCCTGGTATAGATCGATACAATTTAATAATATTATTTCTCTAACAAAGAGATGTTGGTTATGTGGAAACGTTAAACATACATTACGGGGCCGGCATCCACTTCACTAACGTTATAATAATAATTATTATTATATCGACATTCGTCGACAGACGTGTATTAATAATCGTCTGTTTTCTCTATCCGGAGAATGAACACAAATTTACATAATTTTCTACGAAAAAAAAAATATATATATATATAAAACAACGATTTACATTGTGTTACCATATATAGACATTAGACATACGACTAAAACCATGGTTAAAAAAAATTTCCCGTATATTTTATAACAATATATTATTGTTGATAAATTGTTTCACTGTGCTCTTGATGTCGACTCATTAAAGAAAATGATCATCGTTACGACGGAGTTTTATTTCTCCCCCATAGGAAATTAAAACGTTTTTCCCCTTGGAAAGTATAATTTTATTCCTTTGTATTTTTATAATAGATTGTTATAATATATTTTGAATATTATGACACAGTTATATTAATAACTTTAATGCGCTATTATAATCATAATACGTTTTATAAACTCGTTCGTACCGATATAAATACACCACTTTGTTGATTTATTATAGACAATAAAAATACTATTGAAAAATCTAATAAAATTAATTAATAGATAAAAAATCTAATTTTAATATAATTTATTCATTTCGGTAATATATTGTAAATAGTTAAAAACTGTATAATCGCTAGTACAGATACTGTAACAAACAGAAAAATTGTTTATTTTAATAAACAAACTATTAATATAAAATATCGAAGTATATGATATTATATACATTTAGATTTATACCTATAGTTGTCATAATTCGAAAGTAATGTTACAATGACAATATGCAGATTTATACGCACAATACATTAATACTTACCTACGTAAATTTATTTCGGTAATCAACGAAGAAGAAAATATAATACCCATTTAAAAATTGGATACAAAAAAGTTATATTTTAACTAAAATAAAATACTCAGAGAAATCAATAAATAATCTACTTAATAAAACATACATAAAAATAATATACCTGTATAATATTATGTAACATATAATACTCGTATAACAATATTAATTTTTTCTTTCTTGCATTCAGTTTAATATTACTATTTAATATATATTAATAATATTAAATACATATTTCTATACTGAATATTTCTGAAGTGAGTTTTTTCTTAAATGAATGGTATTTTACATTACCTAGATTATTATTTCATTTCCGGTGCAATTGAATTGGCTCCCAAACTCAGGTAGTCGATATTTAAAGGTACTATTGAATTGGCTCCCACAATTTTATTTCATATGTTATATGGGTTTCAAAAATTCGCAAAATAATATTAATGTTGCTAGATATTGTTACCTGTATAATAAAAATAATAAATCATAATAATTATAGTCATAAGTCACACTTTACAGCTTACAGGGTATAAAAATTTAAATTATTAAATTTATCGTGGTTTATACAGTACTTATTGGATATTATTTGGATGTATTGTAATCTTGATATTACACCAGTGTCATACTTTTCAATTACATTTTCTTAAAATTGTATTTTTTCCCGAATGTTTTTTCTTTGTACTTCTTATAATTATTTTTGTATGGGCTTGAACGCCATATAACATATTTAAGAAATTAAAAATATTTGGATATGGTGAATAAAATTGTGAATTGAATTTGGAGTGAAAAGATTCACATGAATTCGTTGTACATTGATAACGTAAAATTATACGTTATCCGTAAAAGATACGTCTTTTACCAACTTACCAACTTATATGCGGTCGAAAACCTTCGACAAGTTCGATAGCGAACCAAGTTTTCTCACAAAAAATATTTTGAGAATCACTTATAAAAAAAAAATTATTTCTTGTTAGTAATCAATTGAATACTTCATTTTTTGGGAGCCAATTCAATGGTCGCCATTATTTCAGCCTTTTAAATATAAATTTTGAAACAACAACAAGGACGTTTATCATTTAAAAAGTGTTGGCGGCCTAGCTGTCACTATTACAATATCACAGCTAGTCCCTCTAAGAAACGACGTACGTTAAATATAGCCGTTTATGTATTATGCAGTGTCGTCCAAAGGGATGAAAATGTCCTGCAGTGTTACATTATGGTTTTTGCCTTTTGTAAATGTCAGATTTGAAGGGTTCGTGGAAATGACGTAAAAAAAAATTATATATTATATATTTTTTTCGTTTGAAAAATAATTAAATTTAATCCAACGGCCAAACGAAAGATTTGCTGTTACGAGTACAAGGGTATAATCACGATTATATTATATAATATAATTAAAATGCGACAGTACAGGATAAGACAGTTATACTTATAATATACTTATGACTCAAAATTGTTAATTTACTTTTAGCAATAAATACAAAACAATAAATACGATTTAATATATTAATATTGACATTAACGATATTGTTTTGCATAAATACCTATAATGTAATAGTAGAAACGTGAAATAATATATTAATATAAATTTATAAAATTATTTTCAACTATATAACGTGGTGAAAATACGCTCTCATCGTATTGTAAATACGATAATAAAATATATATTATAATACAACAAATAATAATAATAATAGTATTTTTCGAATACAATTATAGCAGTTAAACGATTTCGGTAAAAAAAAAAAAAATAATATTATAAAATCCGTTTCGCCCCCTGTAGTTACATAATATTATATACGATTAACGTGAGGTAAAACATAATATTATGTTTATACATATATATTATATTATATTATGAGTAAGTGTGTGACGATGGTCTTCGCGAACTCTCAACCCTCACGCGATGGTTCGATGACTAAGTGTCGGTTCTATTTCAATGGTTTGGACAGCGCCGCAGGGATAATGATCCTCGATCCCTCAAGTCCCAAACGGTCAGGTGGCTACCGACCCATATAATGATGTAATATATAACTGGAATTTCTATATTGTAAAAAAAATCTATATACCTATATACGAGTACAATATATTTAACTACGAAGTGTCATTAATTGATGTATTCACATCAATTTTGCAGTCTAATCCAAAATAAAATCATCTACGATATAACTATAAATATAAGATAACGTGTAACCATTGTTATTTGTCAAACAATTTCTATAGAAGATCTCAAATGGGAAAATATAATCATAAGTTTTTACAATATATAGGTAGTAGACAATATACATTTTTGAGAAATAATAAGATAAAAAAAAAAAAAAATATTAAAAGAGTAATTAGTATAATTATTATTAAACAATTTAATTAAATTTTGTAAATATATATTATTTTATTAAATATTAATTATTTTATTATTAATTAATCTAAAAAAAAATGAATTATGTAAATTTTAATGTTAATAGGTTTATATCATATTTCAACTCCGTAATATTACTTTTATTTTTAAGTATAGATTTTCACAAGATTAACTTGTGAATTTGTGGTACATCATATTAGCAAGTACCTACTTCCACCGATTGTTTAGAATATATTATAATTTATTACTAATAAATAATAATTGTGGAATTGTTGGAGGTACTTATTTTGACTATTACGTAAAGAAAAATATCAAAATTATAATTTTTTAAAATGTCTAGGATTCATAAGATAATTTGATTATTTGTCAAAAATAATAAAGAAAAAAAAATATAGGCATATAAAATCTATAGTTGTATTCAATTTACACTATCCGATATTGCACAATTTTACAATTTAACGATTTAATTGTAACCTGGTAGTATAGAGATAAATATTTAGATTGTTTATTTAATAATATTATATAAAAGAGATATGAGGGACTACCAAGTCCGTTTCTACATTCTGTAATATAATATTTCCACAAAATGTTAACAAAGTGAAAAACTCTAGGATGTTAAAAAAAAAAAAAAGAAATAGATAATGTTTTGTTACATTATTAAAAAACAAACGGTAAAAACATTAGTCTAATAAAAAAATAATACATTTATTAATATTATATAAACATTATTAAGCTCATGTATACAATAATATAAATAGAAAACAATTGAAATTATAAAATATTATTTTTATCATTATTAATTATTGACATATTTAATTATTAACATATATTTTATATTCTGAGTCATAATAAATTCCCAAAAATTATAGATGTTAAAAAATATTATAAATTTTAATCTATTGTAAAAATTACGTATCTATATGATATTATTGCATATTATATTTAATATACAATTTATACATAAAATATCAGATTTTTAGAAATTCATTATTCATGAATAAATATATTTCTAGATAGATATCAAAACGAAATATTTCTTCATATTATTACATTTTATAACAAACGAACTGAACAACTATTTTTGCTAAATAAATTTACAAGTTTTTATATACTCGTACTTATTTGCAGTATTATTACGTAACGTAATGTTCTGGGTTCAATGAATTTTAGTTATATTAAATTATGGATATATAGAAGGAAGTCAACGTATTATGTCGATATGTGGTTACATGCAAAGAAGATTATTATTATTATTATTATTATTATTATTATTATTATTATTATTTTTATTATAATTGCAAAATTAGTTATCGTCATTAGCTGAAGTAAATTATGTATTATTATAATTAGTTAAGATTTGTCTACATTAACGTATAATTAATAATTCAATTAGGTAAGTATACATTATTTCATAATTTAATTGGCATTTAAGATAATAAAATAAATAATTATTGCGATCAAAATCTCAAACATAAGAATATATTTTATTATGTATATATTTTAGTGTTCGGTATTACAGAAAGTGTATACAATGAGATCATAAAATTTATACATGTTTTAATATTATAGTTTATTTTATGGGTTTGGTGACCACTATGGGTCATGGTCCGAAATACGGTTATAGGCGATATACACGTAGATACCTCTACAGATAAGTATTATCTTAAATTTTATTTATGCAAACGATTTATATAATATATTACCTAAATATAAGTAATCGTAAATGACGTCGATCTTAATAATATTAATTTATTAATTATTATATAATAATAATAATAATAATAATAAATTATACAAATACCACGAACCAAAATTAAATCCTTGAAAGCGTGCAACATGATTTTTGTATGTCACTTCGTATATAAAACAAAAAAACGAAAACTGACGAGTGAATTCGTCGATGGGATGATCAGTGAAAATCAGTGTAATGTATTGGCAACGTTGCAGACTTCATTATTTCAATAAAAACTCGTATACCTTCTTACCTGCTATACTCTATATAATATCGAACCACATAATCGGATTATAAATACTGGTTCGTGGAACGTATTCGAATCAAATATACAATTTTAACTCACGGTTGGTTTGTTATACTTACTTGGCTACGTGGAAGATATTAAAACATGAGTTCTTGTACAATGATCTTTTTTTTTATATACCAGGACAGAATAATATTTCTATTGGCCGATGTGGTATTGACAAACAAAATGATGGACGTAGGTATATATGCATAAAAATGCAATAAAAAATAAGTAATATACCGAATAATATATGATTATAATAAAACTATTACAGAGTATAGTCACTAAACTGGACGAGGATAAATAAATTTGTGTATCTAACCTAACCTATAGGGTATTTGTATTTTTTATATACGAAATGTAATGAGAATTATCTTTTTTGGTAGGTACAAAATATTAGTATTATACTCATGGGTATAAATGTATTATAATAATAGTATTGTTAAAAAATCTGCGGCGATATGTTCGTCTCTATAAATAATAATATATAATACTATATTGTGAAATTCACCGAATTCTATTTCGGTTAGTTCGACCGCTATGTATACCTTGTTAGATATTTTAAATATTATTATTTTGGCTTTACATTTTTTATCGTTATCAACGCCCAATTTTTTTCGCCTAATGATTTTATACGAGTTTTCGATACGACATAAAGTTAAAAATTATATTACAAAAAATGTTATTCCTAAATCAAAAACCAAAATTGGTAATAATAACTCAGGTTACCGAAGGTTAGGTGAAGTGATCTCCGAAATATAACAATAATATATTAATAGGTACATTTTTGAGTGATTATTATAATATAAATATTACTACTGTGATTATTCATAAACAACTTCTAATAATGAAGTTAATAACGTGTCAATAGTGGTCTAGAGACACTTTTGTTATATACCATAAAAACCATTTTGATAAATAGTCTTATTCAACTTAATTGAAGTGACGAGTTATTTGTTATACAATACATCATGATATTATTGGAATAAGAATTTATCAAAATATCATGTAATATTGGAATTATAAATGATGCCACCACGCAACAATTATATTATCCTGAAAATATTATATTACAAAATTGCAAGCATCTAATTATTGTTATAATAGAGTATCGCTGTGCCACTGGCCTTAAAATATTACAAATAATGTAATAATTTCAAGTGCTATAAATAGATGGTTAGCTAAATAAATGATATGTATGAATGAATGTTTTATAAAATATAATATAAAAATGATTTAAATAAATACAAATAATGATTACAATATAGGTATCATGGCCAGGGCCATAATTATGCAGGGACAAATGGGATATTTGCACTGGGCCCACTCGTTAAGGGGCCAGCGCCGCACCTAGCGGGAGTGCTGGGGGTGCATGGCACCCCCAAAAGGGCCACATAAAATTATAAGGGCCCCCAAATTATTCGCGTCCAATTAAAAATTAATACTATATAATATTATATTTAATATGATTAATGATTATTTATTTTAAATAAATTATAACTAAAAACCTAAAAACTTTTGTATCAGTACAATAATTATTACAGTTTATTAAAATAAAGCAATATTGTATTTTAGTATTATTATTTTTAAAATTAAAAGATAATATTAGTCATAAATATACTCATAATAATCATCATATTATACCTATATATACAGGGCCGTAGCGAGGGGGGGCCGGACAGTTTTTATGCTGGGGCCCGTAACTTTAGGGGGCCCGGAAAAAAATATTTTGTTTAAATAATTGTTACCTATTACAAGTGTTTTCCAAGAATTCTTCTAATCAAATTTATAAATATTACATCCATTACTCTATTAGTTATACATAACCCTCATATATTTTCAAATTGAACAATAAAATTATAATTTCTCTAAAACATATGCATTTTATATTGAGTAGTTTTTTAATTTTTAGAATAATAAAATAAGAAATAAAATATGATTTTTATATGGCTATAATTATATGTTATATATTATTTTAATGTAACTATATTTATTTTGACTCTTATTCGTTAGCAAAAATATTGTCCTGGGGCCCGAGATTTTTCTCTACGTCCCTGTATATATACCCATATTAATATATTATACAATAATTATAATTTCATAGAATAAGTTAAATAGTACCTATACGGTTAAAAATTATTTAAGGAATTCGACTAGTCAAGAGAGATTATCAAATATTGCAATTTTAAATATTGAAAAACAAAGAACTTATGAGTTAAATATTGAAAAAATTATTGATGATTTTGCTTCTTCAAAAGCAAGAAAAAAAATTTTCTAAAATAATTTATAAAATAATCTAAAATAATAATATTCTAAAATAATTTAGTATATATGGATATATAATATAATACTTATTCTACTGTAAGTATATATAAAATTTTAATTTTAAGTGAAATTGTTTTGTAAAATAATAATTAATAGTTTACAATATAAAAATAAAAATTATGTTACTAATTTATATTTTTATTTATTTATGCATAAATATATTTGGATTTTAATTTGTATGATTATAAGGGGCCCCAAAATTTGACTTGCACCTAGGCCCCCAAATGTCTAGTTGCGGCACTGTAAGGGGCCCACCGGGCGCCGCCAAAAAAAAAATTCAAATACTCGTATATTTATGTTTCTCATAATCTGAGACAAAAATTTATTTCTAATAGAGAATAATATAAAATAATAATATTACCAAAATGATATCAATAAAATTATTAAATTGTTGCACATTTTCATACAGTACACTATAGTCAACTATACTATTACGTAGTGTCGTCTCGTGTTTTTTTTATTATTTATATTTCATTTAAATTTTAAAATGTCGAAAATATATTTAAGTGGATCTATGAAAAGAAAATTTAAATCATCATTGAAACGCATAAAAAATACATTAAGGTCGACATTGGGACAACAAAACTTAGATGCATTAGGAATATTATCGATAGAAAATAATATAACATCCAGTTTAAATTTTGACGATATAATAGACGAATTTTCAAAACAAAAAGCTAGAAAATGTTTATAAATTATATAACTTTTTAAAATTTTCATTTATATATTATATAAATTAAATTGTAGACGTTTGGTAATAAATAAATTAGATTTTTAATACTATTACTTTATTTTTTTTTATGATATACCTAATTTATATAATGTATAGTATGCACTATGCAGTACCTATATACATAAATGTAGCATTGATTGAAGTAAAAAAAGGGCCCATAATTTAAAATTGCACTGGGCCTCTGAATTGGTAAATCAGGGCCTGATCATGGCTGTAAATAATATGATGTAACTTCATATTTTATAACCCTTTACTATATTATTATAAAATATTTAAATATTTAACTAAACTGCGATCATATATTAGTGAGATTGACTATAATACATAGGTTTTCAACACGTTTGAAATACCAAAAATATATTTCTTAATTATATAAAGGTAGTATATAATCATATACGCTATAAATTTATTTCTCTAAGGGTACAATAATCGTTTTCTGTCCGTAAAGACTGTCGCAGAAAATGATATATTTCCTCATTGTTTAATAATGTACTTATTATTATATATAAAATATATATTTTGTAAAATCATTAATCATAATCCACAAATTCATGTCATTGATAAATTTAATTATTAAAAAAGATGAGCTGATACTCCTGCCGCACAGAATACAGGTGTGCGAATCATAGCTTTTAATTTTAATTAGAATTTGAATGCAATGATAAACCATTGCATTCGAAAAAACGATTCTGAGCGAAGTTCAGTCAGGTTATAATTTTCGTTTGAACTAAAAATATCAACTTTAAACAACTATAAAAAAAAATTGTGACTTGGGATTTTTCTAATATTTTAGTATGACGTTAAGTAATATGTACGTATACTTCAGTAAAATTTTCAGACCTAAATACCCAAAATTGCCAATTTTATCAAACATTATATATGTAAAAACGAGAATTTCACGAAATATTCAAAGACCAATATTTTGTAGCAAAATTAACATAACGGTTCCAAAATTTTACGACATATATATAATAGCAATGTGAACAACCAAAAAAATTCTAACTTAAAAATTGCTTGAGTTATAGTGAAATATTTAAATCGAATTCGTCGAAATTTCAGTTTTCGTGAAAAATGCCGTTTTTTCGTCATTTTTTTGAAGTTTTTTCTACCGCTTATAGTCAATTTTGAGAAATTCTAAAAATGTCCTAAATAAAGTACCAACTACATCCACTTTGCTACCCGAAACATACCCTATTTGTGCAAATCGGAGCATTATTTCGGGTCGTAATTTTGTTTTCATACATAAAAAAAAAAAAAAAAAAAAATCACACATCATTGTAAAACCAATACATTCTTCGCTTCGCTCAGAATCTAAAATGCAATTAAACGTTGGGTGTCCCATCTCATCCTAAATTCTCCATACAATTATGTTATATTACGAGTATATAAGTGACTATATGTTCATATTCTCATTTCTTTATTATATACATACTTATTAATTAATAATAATATATTATTATTTTTTTTATTATTATTATTTTTATTATTATTATTATTATTATTATTATTACTATTATTTAAACCGTTTCATGTATATAATATTATAATTATAATTACATTACGTAGACGATTTAATAATATTTGTGTTGTACATCATTTTAGTATAATCTAACTAATATCAAATTAAGATGCATTCGGGTAGGTTGCTTTCATCTCATATCTAATTATAATGGTGGTACTCTCTTCTGCATCAGAATTTTGATTGTAGATACTACAATTACTAATTTTGTATGTCAGTCAGTCAATTATCTTATGAGTTAAATATACATTATAATCGGGGAATCTAAAAAATATAGCTATATCTAGAAAATTAAAGTCTTAAATCGTAATTCAACTGAAGAAAATATTTTTAGTTTAAATAAATAACGAAAAAAAAAAAAGGAAAATGGTTTAGAACATCAAATATAAAAGATTAAAAGAAGAAAAGAAGGGATACTATCTTTTATATTAAATATTACTAGGGCAGAGGAATTGTAGCATTTGCATATTTTATTTGTATGGTCACAAAAATAGCAGAGTGCGAAAGGAATACTTTTCATGCTTCCACAAAGCTAGTTTTGAAATTCATATTAAATTTTAGTATCAATCAGTAAAACTTTTTATAGATTATTTGTTGATAATGTCCATTAAAGTTTTTATTTATTATCTTTGATCATAGGTCATGGTAGCCATATAGTCACCTATATAGGTCACACAAATGAGAAGAAATAATATTTCAACGAATATATATAAATTATCAATATTGATTTAATTTTTTTGTCTTATAGGATATTTATATTGATATTAATATATTATATTTTATATATTCCATAATAATAGGTACGGTATTATACAGTCTGCTATCGTAAAAACTTAACCCACACATACAGGAATGATTTTTTTTAAGGTGAACATGTAGACATATTTATTTAGAAAAATATTGAATATTTTTTGCACATAAAATTTTTCCGAATTGATATAATTCATAATATTGATTACAGCGGTATTTTTTAAAAAGTATCACATTTTTTAATTAAGATAGTGGAAAATGACGTAAGTTGTTTCATTATTATTATGCTTTATTTTTCTTTCTTTTTTTTATGACATATTTTTAATAGCATGATAAAATAACTTTTACTTTATGATCCGATTTTAATTTGGTCAAAGCATATTTGTTGAACACAATATTTTGTTCTTTTAGATATATTATTTTAATTAAAAATTTAATAACTATTTTTTTACACAAATAGGTACCTACATACAATAAAAACCCTCCCTTTTTTTATATTATTTATATCATATTAAATATTTTTATTAGAATTAAATCAATATACATTAGTGATTAGATAAATAACTAGTCATTAATTATATTATTTATTTATTATTTCACATGAAATGAGTGTGGCCGTTTTGAATCGTGCAGTCGACAACTGATTATGGATGTCAACGTTATTATCGATAGTAGTCTCGACAAGTACCTGTTTCTATTTTCATTGTTTATAATAATATTGAACATTACTGATTAGACGTGGATATTGTTGATTGGAATAAATTAAAATAATTTAATATTTTAGAAATACATATGGCATATAAACTGTCACAAAATTACAGTATAATATTATAATATTTTACGTTATGATTTATTCATTTTATCAAAACAAAAATACATAATAAAAATAATAATTATAAATAATTCTTCTAGTACCTATATTAAACAGTTAGAATTAGGGAGATATTGGTAATAAATAACAAAACTCTAACCTTTGTTTTAATCGGTATTTTTTGATAAATAAAATTGATTTTCTGACTATATCCCTTAAAGGATATCCCTTTTGGGTCAATTTAATATTTTTCATTACATATCCCCTTGGACCAAATCTTAAATACGCCACTAACTAAAATAGTATACATTTATAGTACAAAATTTCAATTTCAATTCTTTCCAAAAAATGAATGAAGTATAAAAATATGGGTCATTCAGTCAGGTAAATTATGTTTACTAATATTTAAACTTTAAAAATTATTTAAATTATATAACATTATAGCATATTAATATATATATTAATATATTTATAAATTTAGGAAATATTACCTTAGAAATTGTAAGTCCAAGTCCAAAAATTTATATGATTCGAATTCAAATAGAAGACCTTTAAATGATAATAATTTACATATATTATAAAATTACAATACAATTAGTACTACATTTTAAAAAGCCGTAAAATAAAATAAAAAAAGTAGTTTTCCTCTGAGTTTTGATGGATTTGTGAGGATTATTACCGTCGTCCGTCATACTTCAAAATATATTATGAATCTGATAAATAAAAATATCTCAAAAAACAGAGGGAAAAATATATTTAAATAAATCGACTAACTCAGGATCCATGGGAAAACTTTGAATAACGCAAATGGCAAAACAATATTAACTAAAAATGATCCCTGTTCTGACCATTGCATTTATGTAAGTATTAGATTTATTATAAAACGTTTAAATATTTAAAGAATGTAAGTTGACAAATTATGAACTGCATAATAAAGCAGCACAAGTTGCCGAATTACGTATTTTGCAACATAATAATTAAAATTATAAAACTATATTATAATGTTATTGAATACAAGTTTCTACTAAATTTTCGAATATTATAATTTATTATTTTCAAATCGTTAAATATAACAAATGTGTTATATATATATATATATATATATATATATATAGAAATAGTATCATAAAAGTGAACTGATACTTTAAATATTTTTAAAGTCCTAGACATAAAAAATATATATAAAATATAAGCAATATAAATATTAATTTTATATAAATATTTAAAAACTAGACAATTGACATGTTATGATATGAAAATATAGAGATAGAGGTAGGGGCTACGGGCAATGAACATATTATTGCATTATAAAATACGAATTATTTACGAAATACGTGTAAAAACTTTTCTCTTATCGCAATCGACTATAGTAACGGTACGCGAAATGTAATATAATTAAAATATAAATTTAATATGATTTAGTTTCTTATCGCCATCTATTGAGTGTTTTATCTTATATAAACGAAAAACCGTCCAAAGAGTTATCTATTAGTAGGTATTTATAATTAATGATAAAATGTAGGTTATAATTCTTAAATAATAAATATTGTTAGTTTGTCACAACAAATATCAGTAATTACTTCTTCTAGGTACTAGTTCTAACACACACGGTCCAAAATAATTTTGAACTCATATTATATTCATATTAAATTGTTCACAAATATTTATGTTAAAGTAGAAACTAGAAAGCATGAGTTGTGAAATGTGACTATGTATACCTAGTTATACAATAATTCCGTTGTCTTGTCAACATTTTTTTTTATTTAAACTTTGATTGTGTTTGTGTATAAATGATAAATTATAATTGATTTATTATTGTAATGAAAGCATGCAAATATTAAATTTAATATAAAATTATAGTACCTACGTGAACGCCCTAACAATTTTTCAAATCTTTAACTTAAAAATTGCTTGAGTTATTGTGAAATATTGAAATTGAATTCGTCGAAATTTCAGCTTTTCGTCATTTTTTTGGTCGTTTTTTCAATCGCATAGGATCAATTTTGAGAAATTCGAAAAATTCAAAAATGATCAAAATAAAGTACCAACACAACTACATCCATAGTCTAACCGGAAACATGTCATTCGTGAAAATCGGAGCATTATTTCGTAAAAGTATTTTCAGACATAAAATAAAAAAAAAAATAAAAAAAGACATACATCATTGTAAAACCAATACATTTTTCGCTTCGCCCAACATCTAAAATGATAAAACTTTCTCAATTATTTACAGACTATCGTCTCTACTAAATAGTAACTAATTATTATACGATACACAATTATATGCTATAATGCGATTACTTAAGAAAAATACACTCTTGCTAAAATCAAAGGTACTTATTGTATATATCTTATTAAGTTTTCCACGGAATCGTATGTCAAAAATAAAATCGTTATTCACTATTATAATGAGGACAAAGAACGTTTTTTTTTTGTTCACCAGTCAACGAAATTTCTTTAACTTGTCTACACGAATAATACGTTTATTTGGTTATTCGGGGAATATAAATAATATAATATTACTCACTATTATAATAAGCATAAAGATAATGGGCAAACGGTTCGTAAATAATTCATAACTTATTGTAACATTAAACATAATTATGTACCTAAGTAAATATTAGATATTATAATATATATACGTATATATATATATATATAATTAATATATGGTTAGTATTATTAACCCATATTATTATGTAGTATAACAAACATCAATAATGGTCGTTGGCCGTCATCGCAAAACGTCATATTATTTTAATAATAATTGTAGCTTTTGAAAAGCGAACACGTGATAAAATAATATGATATTTTTTAAAGTTATTCAACGTAATATCAATGATACATATTTCAAATCTACAACATTTTAGGAATATTGTAATAAGTAGGTATATAAAATAATAATAAAAAAAATTAAAATATTATATTATTATTGAACATTCAACTATATGTACTGAGACGTAAAACTAAAATTCGATTTGTATATGAGGTTTGTATTTGTTGTTTCCATTTAACAAATATGAATTATTTGAATTATGATTTTAACTACTAAATATCGTCATGATTAAAGAAATAACACAATTGTTATAATTAGTTTGGATTTCGTTTGTAGTGTTCTCTGCGATATAAATATTTAATATTAATTACCTATATGTAACAATGACATATTATAATCATTTAATATCAATGTGATAATAAACAATAATGGAAGTAGAAAAATATAATATAATATGTAATAATATTTGATACTATTTTATAGATTTATATTTAATTTTTTTAATTTTTCAAATATACTACAAACGGATGACTGGATAAAACTATAAAAATAATATTGTTATGTTCAACGTTTAAATTATCTTTCGGTATTTTAGTATTTCGTATTACATCATATTTTATGAATTTTATGATAAGTATAAAAAATTAATATAAGATATCCTTACCTAGCGTGACTTTCTGTAATAATCTAGCGTTCAACGTGAGCACACTTTGAAATAATAATAATAATATATTTCATTTTTATTGAATTTCATTCATAGTTATATTATAAAAATAATTTCCGTCACACAAATAGTGCAACGGAGTAAGTAATTATTACTTATTTATATTAATATAATATTACGCTTGAGTTCTTCATCATAATCATATTAAAATTATGGTAGTAATACATTAAAACATAAGTAAACCGTATCTTATCATATATTCTTTTCGTGCAATTAATCAAAGTTTCATTGACGATTAATCTTAAACTATGACAATATTTCATATTTAAAATTTAAATAAAGAGCTAATACTGGTGTGAATAGGATACAAAGGATAATATGGTGTTGTATTTTGATTTGTATTTGAATGTTATATTATTATATTCGAAAAAATGATTCTGAGCGAAGTATGAGTTTATCAAAATTTCATTATTTCCTGAATTTTCGTCATTAGTGGTAGATTCCTTCCAAATTAGCTTAATTTTGAGAAATTCAAAAAATAACCTTAATGAAGTTAGATTTCTGGTAGAAAAAGTCTTTATAGACATAATAAAAAGACACACTTATCATTATAAAACAAATATATTATTCGCAGTGTATTATAATAACGCATTTGTTTTAAATAACCTGTTGTGGTATATTAAAATAATATAATGTATAATATCGTTACAGCAGTTTAAGAGAGAATCTAATTTTTATTTAATTTCTTTTAACAGAATGTATACCTAGTTTCACATGCGTATGACATTTTTTTTTATAAAACCACATCGACCTACTTGTAATCTTAAATAGTATAGAATTGTGTAAAAATCATATAATATGCGTGTATGTACATAAATACAATATGTATATAGTAGGTACCTGAAAGTATTTGAAACGATTCTTAGGAACGAGAAAAAAATTTAATGACACGAGACAATAACACTATAATATATTATTAAACATCATTGTTAAAATCATGTTTCTGCGTCATTATCGAAATTCAAAAGAAGCATAGTCACGTTATATGTTAGAATATAGAAATTATTTTATAAAAATTTAATATTATACAAGTATATTACACGCACGTATAATAAACGTAGACGAGATCTAATATTATGAATTCTTCGTAATATTCTTATTTTATTTTTACGTTCAAATATGTCTTTTATAAGATCGTTAAAAAATTTAATTTAACAGAATATTATTTTATTTTTTCGCTGGCAGATATTGTTTGCTGGAAGTGATATAATATTATGACGTAACGTTAAACAATTATTCGGAATACTTTCAGATACTGTTCTTTGTTTGGAATACCATGCCCACACTGTATATAATATTATAATATAGTACGTATATAATATACCTACATTCGATTTTCACCCGATAAACGCATTTTGTTCGGAGTTTAGACTATATTATACAATACTATTATTAAATTATGTGATTCGATTCTGAAACGTACCTACCTATCCTTTCACAGTATTTTAATATCCCCGGGCACGAATATCACATATATATATAGTATAAATGTATAATATGTTTTATTTAATATTATACTTGTCTTGCTCGACGAACAGAGTTAAAGTCGTTTATAATCTATACATTATGTATAAAAATAATATATTATGTATATATTTATAAATAATAATAATCTATATATATATAACTGCTATCCTGTGTAAAATATATATATACGTGTACTTACCTATGTATATAGAATTAACACTGTATTATTGAAACTTATATTTTTTATCTACACACGGCATTGCATTTTCATTTTCAATATTATCAATTTAAATTTGCATATTATTATTATTATTATTATTATTATTATTATTATTATTATTATTATGATTATTATTATTATTATTAAATATAAATACCTGTAAGCTGTCAAAGACACTCGTAATTTATTCATTACAATAATTATTATTAATTACACGATTTATCGCTATTGCACGTGTAAAGAATTCTATCCAGTAATTGTGCCTAACAAAATAAAAAAAAAAAAATAAAAATATCATGTTCAAGTGCACAATTATTAATAATTTATATTTTACGCATATTCCGTATGGACAAGATTGAAACTATCAGAAAATTGCGATAGACAATTATTTATTACTATATAACTATTATTAATGATATTATTATAAATATAAATAAGGAATGAGAATATGTATTTCGAAATTGAATGTTATCATAAGTTAAAGTATCACTATTTTGTTTGTTTTTAAAATAAATTCGTTTATTTTAATTCATATCAAATTATTACGAAATTATTCGGAAATGTATACTAGAATCGATGCCCCCTATAACACATATAACATTTTTTGTATAAATTATACAGCCCACAGTCGCACACGAAAGTTATCTGGTACCACACATATATCTACACATAGTACCTATGCATTACAAATCAAGTCAATAATTCATTGATATATATTATAAATATTATACAAAAATCATTTACTATTTATAAAATAATATAAAATTTACGATTTTAAGAAAGAATAAATTTTAATGAAATTTGAATCAATTAGTATTAGTGGTAACTAATAAGATTTTGTAGTAGACAAGAGTAAAACTATATACAGGTACCTACTGATATGATAATCACATATTATTACTTATCTCGGATTTCATAAATCGCAATTTAATTTTTTATTTATAACTACTTATACTGAATAATTCGCATTAAAAAAACTAATTTTAACAAAATTGATTTTAATTATATTTTATGAGTAAATTACAAATCATAGATTTTTTTTAGTTTTTACGTGGGTATTATTTAACATGTGTAATATAATTTAAAAACAGTTCCTTTCATTTCTAAATTTAAATAAGGTTATTTTATAATATTTTTAAACTAAATTATATTATTTTAAAGACAAACTTATTACGAATACAATATAATGCATTACACTGTATAAGTGTTTTACCTGAAAATTATAAACATACACAGATATAGATAGTAAATAAATAATAGTACTATAATTATATACATATTATTATCATTATATATGGAAATTTAAAGGCGGATATAATAATGCTATAAAAGGTGGACGCGTATAAAATATTATTATACTCATTAAACCATTTAAATTTCACAACGAACGCAATGATAAGGATATAATAAAAAATCGGGCTGAAAAAACTTGTTTCATTCCAGTCAATAAAATATTCAATGTTTCAACTATAATTACGTTATAGAAGGTTACTATGCAATGCATTATTATAAGGACGGGTCTAGGTGTGCCTAGCAGCTTTTTTTATTTTATATTATTAGTTTTAATATTACCTATCGTGATGAATAAAACACATCATAATCATATATTTTACGTTCGTCTTTGCTCATATAAAATACGATTAAAATTGTATAGTTTCATTAATTTTATATTCAATATTTTTTTTTTTTAATTTTCTGTTAAAAACAAAATAATTTTTTTCTAGGCTACTACTAGTCCAATTCCAATCGATGAACTATAGTTTAATTACATTTTATTTAATAACAATATGAAACTAAGTCAATTAACATAAACAGGAAAAAGTTTATAGTTAATTAAAAAAATAATATTAAAATTAATATAGTTAATATAAAAATATATGCATTTTTTAATGTCTTAGTTAATAGTTAAAAAAATTAAATAATGTATTAATAAATACCTTAATAATTAAGATAAGTTAATAAAAAAATAAATAATATATATTATGACAAAATCTACTTTATTTTATATTCACTCAATATTACGTATAAAATTGTATTTATATATTACAATTTTTCAAACATATTTATATTGAAATACATTATTACAGATTGTTATATAGTGTTTATAAGAATAAAAAATTTATAAATAATTATTAAATAATAATATCCTAGTAACATAATTATTATATTCTGAAGGTTAATGAAAAATGGAATAATAATTAATATTTGAGAAGACTGCTCATTAATTATAAGCGTCAGATAGAAGAGATAAAGAAAAAAGTATAAAAAAATTCCAAGAACGAGGTTAAGATTTGAAGAGGGATACTACCGATATAACCCTCAGGTTATACGTACCTACTTATAGTTTATACTTTATACCACTGATAAATTATATTGTACTTTCTAAGTATCAATCACATTTTGTATGTCATTGGTGGTTAATGATATTAAATAAAATTATGTTTGACTAAATATGTCTATTACTAGGTTAATACTAAGTAACTGCTATAAGAACTATATGGATCTATACGTAAAATGTATAATTAATCAATTATAAAATATTATATAATCTAACGCACTAAATTAGGACGCAGTTTACCTATTGCATACAAAACTAAAAGGACTAAAATTTAAATTAAATACAATATTAAATCAAAGGTTTTCAAACATTTTGATTAGTATAACATTAAACTTTAATTTATGTATTTTAAAGGATAGTTCATTGGCCCATTAAATTTTCAATGACGTGGTTTCTCTGGAGGGAGGAAGGTCTATTTTATGGTCAAATTGAATTTTATAAAACTACTTAATTTAATAAAGTAGATAATACCAAATATAAATTAATTTTGAGCAACTGGATTTTCATAGATTACGGATATAAATTTGAAACGATGAGCAATGTCTATTTAACGCTAAGTATAAAAAAATAATTAAAAAATACATTATTTACAGGATACCGTTTAATTGATGTTATTAATATTTTTTTAATATTATTATTATTATTATTATTATTATTATTATATATTATTATATATATCATGGGTTCTCAACCTTTTGAGGTCCACGCCCCCTTTCTAACTATTTTATGAGTTCACGCCTCCCCCTCACTACTATAAGATTGATGTATGCATAATATTTATAAACTATACATTAATGTTGGTTATTGGATTAATATGAATACAACTTCAATGACGTTTTTTTAATATTAAATGAATTTATTTGCACAAAAAAAAAATATTATAATTTAATATTAATTTTCACGCCCCCCCTGAAATTTTGTCACGCCTCCCTAGGGGGCGCGCCCCCCAGGTTGAGAACCCGTGATATATATTATAATTATTATTATTTTATAATTTAAGATAAGTAAATGACGGATTACTAACTTCGCTACGCTCAACTCGACATGAACATAGTTATTTCAAATTCTGAGTGAAGGGATTAATGTATTGGTTTTTTTTTTTATGTATGTTTCCATGGAAAAAATGTTCCGATTTTCATGAATAGCAAATGTTTCCGGTTGAAAAGTGGATGTAGTGTGATGTAGTTGCCACTTGGTACTTTATTCAGGTCACTTTTCGAATTTCTAACAATTGACCATATGCGATAGACAAAATAACGAAAATATAATGAAAAAACGGTATTTTTCACGAACACTGAAAATTCCATGAATTCGTTTTCAATCTTTCACGATAACTCAGGCAATTTTAAACTTAAACAGTTTAAAATTTTTTTGCGTATTTATAGGTAGGTACTAAACATATGTGATCAAATTTTGGAACCCTTACGGTCATTTTTCTGCAAATCATAGAACTTTTAATATTTCGTAAAATTCTCGTTTTTATACATATTATAATGTTTGATGGAATTGGCAATTTTTGGATTTTGTGGTATGAAAATTTTACAGAATTATATTAGCTTAACATGATACTAAAATATTGATATTTTTAGTTTAATCAAAAATCTTAGAATTCATACAAGTTTTCTTCTTATTATTTCTCAATACTTTTACAATAATAATAAATAAATAAGCCAAACAAATTTAGAAAATTTTATTGAAGCTCAAATACATTTTATTTAATTCAGTTCCAATTAATAGTGAATATTACATTTTTTTTTTATTTTTTTATTTTTTTATTTTTTTTTTTTGTAGCTATTTCAATTATAAAAAAAAAAGGATAATGATAATATATATAATGAGGATAGTGTTGAATTTTGATTAATATTTGAATGCAACGATAAATTATAAATTATTACATTCGTAAAAATGATTTTGAGAGAAATTTGTCAGATGATATATTTCGTACTGATTAATATTTTTATATTTATCAGTCTCTACGTTCAATATAAATATATTATCATAAAATCCCTAAATGAGTTACCTACATACCAAAATCTGACAGTACTTGGCTCAGAATCGTTTTTCGAATGTAATGATTTATCACTATCATCTTTATACCTGTATTCCTTATACACCTGTATCTTTTCTCTTACTTTTTTCTATTAAAGTTTATTAATAATGTCATTCAAATAAATTTTAAGAAAAACATACCTACAGTTAAATTCTAATAACTTATATAGTTGCTAGTAATAAATGCTAAAATATATGCTTAGTTAAAATTATTTGTTTTATTTAATTTATAATAATATTATAGCTTACTGCTCACATAATAATTCCTGTTTTTATAGTAATAATCATTGTTTTTGTAACTAAAGCTATAAATAATAAAAATGATATTAAACAGAAATAATTATTTATCATAAAAACTAAATTATGTTAAAAGTGTATATAATGTTTTTCCATGTTAATTGTGAAGAATTAAAGGTAAGAAAAAAATCATTAATAAATAAAATCCAAAATACGTTTACATACAAAGTCAAACTATTTATACTATTTCATAAATTATAATAAAATATAATATCTAACTATTCTAACTATCTAAGCACTAAGCAATATTCTAATATTAATAAATTGATCGTTTACTATAAATACGTGTATTTAAATATAATTTTAGTTACTTATAAATATTTTTATAATTTTCATACGATATTAGGAATTTAGTATATTTTAATAATTATAAATACAAATAATATCCAATAATATATGATAACTATAATTAACATTAATATTATAAAAATAATGATAAATGCTCTATTTTATTTTAATTTTTAACCTATTATAATTATTTAATATTTCAAATAGGCGTGTAATCATGATATATTAATATTCGTACACGGTATACTAAAGTTTATTTCAAAATTCATATTCCTTCTAATATTATTACAATAAGATAGGTAGGTACTAACAAATATAAATAGGTAATGAAGAAAAAAAATGTTATGTTTTTGAAGACAAAAAAACAAAATTAATTATATCATAACCAAATAACCTATGTTTTAAATTTTTAACGTATAATATGTATATTAACGTACCTATTCATGTTTTTCTATTTATTAGGATTATAATTATTCATACAATATGTTAAAATTAAATATGTAATACAAGTACCACGCATCGTTGGAATAACATCCTATTCCGCTTATGATCCTAAAATCAGATAATTATGAAGATACTACTTGTAAAAAAGGTTTATTAATGCAATGCATTATTTTAATCGGTTTATATCAACGGTATAATGTCCCTTAACTGTTTATACCTATATTTTATTTTAATATTTAATTTATCATATATTTTTTAATAAATACTTACACACTACATACTATAACATTTATAACTCTAATACAATATTCATAACAATTATTATAATATATACACTAAAATTAAAGAAACATTTTGTTAGTTTCAAATAGAATAATTAATTAGAAAATTTTATCAAATTATTATATCAGTATGAATTAATTATGGTATTATATACGATTTACAAAAAAATGTATTTTTTTTTTATTTTACGGAAATATAATATTTCCTACATACCATAAGAATAAAAACTAAGTGAAAATTAAATTAATTACATATTGTATGATTTACGAATAAATTAAAAATAATTAAATTAAATTGTAAAAAAAAGAGGTCAATATTTTAATATTATATCTCCTGCAGAGCTAAGCAAGTAAAACATTATTCATAAAAATGTAGTGTTAAGGTTTAAATGTCATATTGTCATATAAACCTTATTCTATTTCATTTAGATATTAAAAAAAAAAAATTAAATATAGGAAAATAGGGCTTTTATAAATTAAGAAATTATATGCATAATTATGTTTTAATTTAATAAACAAAATATAACTTATTCACTAATGATTACTAAAAATTTGACTAATAATCAATGAAATTAAAGAATATAAATTTAATAAAATTATCCAAATAAAATTGGTGCATTATGAGATAATGAAATATTTTAAAATATTATTATTGGACAAAATGGAAATTAGTATATTTTTTAATTTTCTAATATAATATTTGTATGAAAGCATAATGAGTATTTTTTCTTTTTATCATAATATTGCAATAAAAAGATGTCGAACGTGAACTCGTCTGTGAAAAACTAACATTTTAATTATAGAAACATTTACACAGACCATACCTAGACATTTTAGTACGTAGACCATATTAATACACCTATATCGTACAAACTATGTAATAAAATGTTAGATTAATAGGATCAAATTACTTTATTTACATTCGAATGCTATTCAGAAAACATTTTTTCAATTATATTTGAATTAATTCCATAAATGAAATTAATTATTAGATTCTGAGCGAAGCGAAAAATGTATTTATTTTACAATAAAGTGTGTTTTTTTTTTATGTCTGAAGACAATTTAACTAGATACCCGAAATAATGCTCCGATTTTCAAGAATAGCATTTATTTCCGGTTGAAAATTGTTGGATGTAGTTGATACTTATTTAGGTCATTTTTCGAATTTCTCAAAATTGACCCTATGCGACAGAAAAAATTACGAAAAGATGGCAAATTTCACGTAAACTGAAATTTCGAATATTTTCAATATTTATAATATGATATCAATATTTTACAATAACTTGGGCAATTTTGAAGAATAAGAATTTGGAGATTGAATTGATTAATCGGAACTAGCGTTAGCTAGAGGTGAGTTGCAAAATCTAATGTTTGAATTGAAAAAGTATTTTACACCTCAAATTTCCAATTAAACATATTATAAACATTGAAATGGGAGTTAAAATATTTGTTTTAGAAATCAAAACATAATCAGGATACATTGTTCATTAATTCTCTAACAAATTTTTAAAGAAATAAATTTTAATGAAAAACAATTTAACCTCATAAAAAAATTATAAATCGAAGATTGTTTCTACCAAAATTAGCTAAATGGAATTCCGTAGTGATAATGAGGGAACAAAAATATAAAGATAGGATATTTAAAATATTATTAAAAATGGTCCCTGTAAAAAATTAAAACATAATATCCTCTTAAATAAAATGATTAAAATATTATTTAATATTAATTTTAAAATGTTAACATTATATTCTAAATTAGGACTCCTAATTCCTAAGTAGTCTATGACCCAAATAATAATTGATAATTTAATGTATAGAATAAAATATTATGTGCACACTGATATTCAGCAAGTTAGTATTATTAGTCAATAAGAAATTCTAATGAATCATTGTACATTTTTGTGTTTTACACTAATGAATATATAATATGTTTAAAAAATTCATATACAATCTAACCATGGTATAGTAGTTACCCGTGTTGACCGCAGGACTTTTAACGAATACATGCGTCGATATAATGTAATGCATAAACAATAGCCATAATGAGGCGCTATGGTCACAGCTACCAGAACGAACCCAATGATATTGTGTTCCGTGCAAACACAAAAACCCTGAAGCGAGGGAATAATACAATTGAAGTGTTTGTACTCGTAACTATATATTCTCTAATTTCCTGACCGAGGTCAGCACATTAATATGAATAATTACAACCAAGAATCCAAGACTTTTGAGTTCATATGTTATTAAAAATAATATAATAATGAATACAAATACATAAATGTTTCATTAAATTTTATTTTTAGATTTATATAATCTGACGATTTGAAACGTATATCCGTGCGTAAATAACTTATAAAGGATTGTAGATTTATAACACGAACTTTTTAATTTAAAATTTAAATTATAATCATTTACTATTTCAGAGTAAGAATAAATCCAATCACTGAAATATATAATTAATTATGACGAGATTACAATAGGTCTGTAGTAATAATTACGCCAATTTATATTACAATGTGTTTTATCCCTGAAAAATAATCATAAATTGTTAAACCTAAACCAGAAATAGTAGCATTATTAAAGAAAACAATTGAATATAGTTTATGAAACAGCCTAAAAATTAGCTTTTTTTAGTTTTGAGCGAAGAGAAATTCACGATATTAATGTACGAGTATATAGACACTTTTTCTACCCAACATGATGCTCCGATTTTCAAGAATAACACATGTTTTTGGTTGGAAAGAATATAAAGTTTGTACTTTATTTAGGTATTATTCAAATTTCTCAAAATTGACCCTATGTAAAAACGACCAGAAAATGACGAAACAACGTCATTTTTCACGAAAACTGAAGCAATTTTGAACTTAGAAACTTGAAAATTGTTTTAGATGTTCATCAGTGGCGAAGCTATCTATGAGACAAAGAGACATTGTCTACCCATTATTTTTTAACTGATTACACATATACGTATAATATATTTTGTCAATATGTGTTAATCAGTGTTAGGAACAGATAACAAAAAAATCATCTGGATAAAGATAAAGATAACAACACTAAATTTTATCTAAGATACAGATAAAAGATAAACAAATTAAATTTATCTAACAAAAAGATAAAAGATAAAAATATTTTATCTAGATAAATAACAGATAATTATAGAAATTAAAACAACTAGGTAATTAAAAAAAATATATATACCATCATGCAAGTTTATGCCTATATTATAATATGTTTACTTTTAGCTTTATTAATTATATCATGTTGTGTATCGCATACTATTATTAATATTAACAATATTGAAAAGATATTTACGAGTATTGTGTATTTGTGTATACAAAATAATGTTTAATATTATAATATGTCAAGTGCAATTAAAATTGGTTTAGGGATAGTTTATAGTCCATAGATTTATGTTAGGTTTCACCAACGCATTTCACGTATTGCTCATTAGACTTATCGTTATCAATTGTAATTAATATAATAATATCAGGATATGTCAATGTATTATTATTTATATTAATTTTAGACGTATAGTGAATATGGAAAGAAAAGACAGCTAGTTTATCTTAATTTCTCAATGAATAATATTAAATTCTATGGAACTTTGTTTGGGACGGCGCGCGGCGGTGGTTATAACTATTTATAACTATTCTATTATTCGTATTTTAATTATAATTTAAAAATATTTATAAAATTCTGGGAAATAACACTGGTCATGAGTCATGACATATTTCTCGCGACAGTAATATACTAATATAGGCTACTTATATAAATTAATTAGTTTATTATAAACCAAATATAGAATATTAATTATTTATAACTAATAAGTAATAAGTACCTACTAAATAGGAATAATTAATAGTCTTTTCAGAAAAACGTCATATATTTTTAGTCCTAGATGTTATTTTACACATTGTGTCTGAGATAATAAGAATAAAAATTAAACAATTTGAAACAGATCCATCTAATTATCATCAAAAAATTTATCTTGTATAATTATTTATCTAGATAAGTTAAATTTTTATCTAAAATAAATACTTAGATAACTTATATTTATTTATCTAGATATAGATAAAAGATAAAAAAATAATTATCTAGATAATTTATCTAGATAAATTTATCTAGATAAGTCCTAACACTGGTGTTAATATGTTTTTATAAAAACTTAATTGATAAACAATTTTGAAATATATTGTAAATTTTTTTGAAGAATACTTACATAATAGTTATCGTATTCCCAGAAGATAAGAACGATATCAGTAATTAATTTTTTCATAGGTGTTTAAAGTTGAACTTTGAGTAAAATTATTTTTTTAAGTATTTATATGGATTTTTCTTATTACATTTCAATATTTTACAATAATGTTAAATACAATTTTATTGAAGTTTAATTTAAATATATTTAACATAACTATCAGTATCAATTAATTGTGAATATTAAATTTACGCTTTTTTTTCTGTTTAAAGAATAAAAATGAAGGGAAGAGATACTGGTGTGGGTGGGATATAGGTCTAAAGAGGATAGTGTTGAATTTTGATTAACATTTGAACCCAATGATAAAGCATTAAATTTGAAAAATGTTTTTGACTGAAGTACTGTCAGATTTGGGTATTTAGATGACTAATTTTGTTAATGGGTATATACTCGTATATTGAACGTAGAGACTAGTAAATGTAAAAAATTTAATAGGCAAGTACATATTTTCTAATAAGTTCTGATTAACTTCGCTCAAAATCGTTTTCATGAATGTTGCATTAAAATTGTATTCAAAATTTAACACTATCCTCCTTACACCTGTATTACTTCCATATCAGTATCCTTTCCCTTTTTATTTTCAAAATATTATATAAATTATATAATATTATTATATTAAATAATATTATTAATTGATGATATTACATTGTGTTAAAACCAGATAAAGATACTGTGTTATAAATTTATAATTATATAATAATAAGTACTCTATTTAGAATATATACATATAATGGGCAGAAAAATTTTATTAATGGTTTCGTCGTTTATTTTATTTTGATGGTTTCGAAATAATATTCTAAAAAAATATCATCTTTAAGAATTATTATTTTAGATTTAATGATATAATAAAATAATATTTATCACATACATATTAAAATAAAGTAAGGTATATTAAAAAGTTGATTATTGATGTACATTTAGTAGTCTAAATTAAAAAAATTAAGGATAATACAATTTTCTTTTAATGATCTCAACTAGGGTTTTAAAATTTCATGAAAATATATTTTTTTCTTTATTTCATTTTGATATAAATCATATTCAGAATACATATTATATACTCGTATACAAATCGAATATAAATAAAAAAATGTTTTAATAATTAACACCATGTTAATTATAACTTATTATAATTTATAAATAAAACAATTAATAAATTTGTTAATAACATTGAAACTCAATTGTATTATTCTATCATAAATTATATTATTTGAGGATAACAGTATAATCGAATAAAAATAAAAATAAACTCATTGACAATTTTTAATTTTAAGATTTTACACAAATACGTATTACTTAATAAAATACAATATACAAAATAATCATTAAATAATTGATAAGCAATGGCCAATGATTATTAAATTATTTTCGTTTTCTATAGAGCACAAATTTAGTTATAACACCATAGTTTAATACATCATAGATTATATTTTATATATCTATATTATTTAATCAATATAATAATTTACCCGGAATTTGACAAACCCTATCTAAATAAGTTGACTGGGACAATATTTTGAATTGGAAGATTCCCTTCATGGGTAAAGAAATAATGAAATAATAATATTCACTATGTCAAGATAATATACGAAAATATTAAATTAAATTAGAAAATAAACAAAAATACACCATAATATGACATTATTATTTCATTAGCCAATGGTAAGAAATTAATCTGTGTGGCCCCTCGTGTAGCCCGTTTCCAGTAATATATAAATATAATTATACCAGTATTATAGTATCTATGATGATGCAAGTAAATAAATATATTATAAAATATTTATTTTTATGAAATACTATTATGTAAATTAATTATAAATTGAATGAAAATATTGAATTTTTGGACGATAACGACTTTAATACTTTCGAACTCTTATTAATGAATAAGATTTGTCGACATTCACACTTAACGTATTTAACGTAAAATAATATTTTTCAATATTTCATTGAAATATTTCCAAAGTCATGAAACTTTCAATTTTGAAATATTTCATGTGAAATATTTCAAATTTAAAACCCTAATCTCAACTATCATTTTATAAATATGTTTGAAATAAATTAACCTAAATTAAATCAAACTTACTAAATTTAAATTATAAAACGATTGCATTAATAATATCATAATTTTTCTTTTAAGTTTTTGATGTTCAAGAATGAGTTAATTTACTTTGAAATATAATCAATTTTTAGATTTTGAGCGAAACGAACGTATTTACCAAATATTAGATAAATATCAATTATCAATTTTTTTTATAGTTGATTTACGTTGAACTTGAGTAAAATCAATATTTAAAGTATTTATATGGTTTCTGGATGGAATCCACATTTTTACTCCAATAAATGTATTTTTCGGGCATTTCATTAATTTATTAGAACCATAAACCTAAAAATATGCAATTTAATTATAAGTAAATAAAAAATATAAAAATTATTTTTATGAAATAATTTAGATATTGATAGAAATAAAAATAATCTGTAAGGTTATTAGTAGGTAAAGCACTGGTGGTATAGAAATAAAAAGAGAATTTCAAGAATGCCAAACAACCCCATTACGTCTTATTTTAGCCAACAGCTAACGTCGGAGCTTTTTAACGTCTGTCAACGACAGCAGCTGCCGCCAGCATTATGGGGCTTAAACGCTCAAATTCGTCATAGTCATATTTATTTGTTCGCCTTCACGATTTACTTACATTTACTTGTCTGTTAGCGTTGTGTTTACTTTTACGTTTTACAGCCATGCCTTTTACGAATATTGAGCATACACTTTTCCATCTATAGAATAGAAAAGAGTCATCACCATCTAACGCTTTTCCCATATTCATTGTAAAATTAAAACTAACGGATCAGTGAACTGGTATGGTTTTATTCTATTGTTAATATTATATAATATATAATAGTATTCTTATTATTATTAATGCGGTTTATCAGACGTCTCGAGACAATATTATTATTCATTTATATTCAAATCATTTAGAGGGAAAAATCATTTAATAATCCTCAGACTTTAGTTGTGCGATTATTATAATGTGATTATATTTAAATATAATATAATCTCGACGTTTTGTTAATATAAAAAACGAATAATAATATTATTAATAATCATAAATAATAATATGTCGCATGAGATATCCATAAAATTGTTTAATGTTATTTAATTATCTTTAGAGTAAATAATAATAATTAATTATAATTATTTTATAATTATGTAAAATCGTGATAAGGCAGCGGCATTCAACTTTTTTGAGAATATTATCCATAAATCGGATTTAATATTATCAATTACCTCTCAAGAATTTTATTTTAAAAAAATAATAATATTTATAGATAATATTATTAATTTATTTAAACAAAGAATACCAAGAGCTTTTTTATAATCAACTAGCTGAACCCGTGCACCTCGTTGCCCGTTTAAAATCCTACCTCATATATGCCTCAAACTTTGTGTTACATTCGTTACCTGTGATTATGCTAGCTGAATATTTTTTTGTACATAAAAATAGATAACGGTCAAATTATACTAATTATACGATGATATTCAATTTAGTTTATCATTACCTATGTAATTTTATTCGTTTTATCTAGAAAAATCTGACAATTATTATTCAAGTATTCACTTGAGTGATATTAATTGAAGTGCATTTGGATACACAATATTTTTCGTTCTTTCTTCCGGTACATACACACATAAATCAGAAGGTTTTTTGACACATGAGCATGCCACATACAGCTGTCCATGTGAGAAGTATAAATTTCCCAAATTCAATCCACACACTTGTAGCAATTGTCCTTGTGCTTTGTTGATGGTCTTTGAAAAGGTGAGTCACACCGCAAACCGCATAGTTTAAATTCGAAAGGAATACATTTAAAAGACATTTAAATATATTATATTATTATTATAATATTATGTCTACAAGAATATCAGTTTTCACAGAAGGCGATCTGAAATAATATATATATAATAATGAAAATAATTATTGCGTTGAATAATGTTACACTAAATTTATTAAATAAATATTTATACCAAATAAGCTGTAAATTATATTATACTTGGCCAAAGTAAAGTTTCTATACTCTTGCAGTAGCTCAAACAATAATAAATTACTCATGACTAGTGAACTATAACTTATAAGGTATTTCAAGTGATTAGTTATGCAAAATGTTGGAAGTTGCATCAAGAGAAGTAAAATGAGTATGCTCTAAAATTTCGTTTGATGTTAAATTATTCCACTACAATCAATATTTAGAAATTTCAAGATTAACTATAAAGGTAGATAAAGGTTATTATATCTTGTATGCTAAATAACACAAATCCATTGTGTTAATACAAAGAAAGACTCGATCAATGAATCGAATATTTACGAAGAAATAGTATGAATACAACGTCTCACAAGATAAACTTATAATCCTAGTTTATCAAATTAATACAGACACATATATTGTTGTTTAAATGACTGTTTAAAAGTTAAGTATTTGTTAATAAATACTCAATATTATTTACAGAATATTATATTTAAAAACAAAAATGTTTTACTCTTAAATATATTAAGAATTTTCGTTTTACTATATAATATAATATACCTGTAGTACCTGTTCAATAAATTATAAATATTATTATTTAAAGATTGTAAAACATAAATTATATTTTAAATATAATATTAATATTAACTTTATACAGTATAAAGTATAATCTATAACCAAGTATTCTTTTATTAATTCTTTTAAGTATTTTAGTATAGAATGAAATATATTTCTATGTATAAAACAGTTCCTATAATTATAAAATATTACCAACTTATAAAATTATAAAATTTAACGAGAATTTTAATATTGCAACTCATTACCTGCTGCTACTATTGTCTATTATCGGTCTTACTCTTACCACAACAATGAAGTGAGTACCATGTTTATATAATATTATTGACAACATAAATATACATTTTTAATTTCAATTTCCACGTTCCACACTCAAGTCTACACGTGATACAATTTTTTATACCAATATGTGTATTTACTTTTAAAATAAAATTACAGTTAAAATTTAATATAAACTCATTTGGGTAAAATATGTAAGAATAAAATTATAAAAATGCATTCAACAGTCACCAATTAACCCGCAGTCTACGTAATATTTAAAGACCGATTTCAAGATAAAACTGACATCATCAGATTAACATTCGGAATCGTACAATACCTAAATGCTCAGACTGACGTACCGAAGACGGTTGATATAGAAACAAATAAGGTAAAAGAAATAACATTTCGCACAATTATACAATGATAACACTATCGCATTATTATGTAGTTATAGTTTAATCTGATTAAATTGGAAATAAAAAAAATGACTTATATGTTATATGTACATAAAGCATACTAAAAAATCGTCTAAATTTCAAGTTATTTGATTTATTATATTTTAGACAATGACTACCTGTAATTCATAATATTACATATTTAAAAATAAATACCAACCGGTCGTATTGTGTAAATACATATCGAACGCAGCCCCTGATTTAGAATATAATATTAAATTACTGGCAATATGTATAATTCCAGTATTATATATTATAATAAAGACAGAATATAAATAAAAATAATTTTAATATAAATTATCTATGCCTAAACAAGTTAAGGCAAAGTAATAAAATAATTTTTAATCTATTAAAATATATAAATTACATATTTTAGATTTTGAGAGAAGCGAAAAATGTATTGGTTTTACAATGTGTCATTTTTTTTTTTTTTATATCTGAAGACACTTTTACTACCCGAAATAATTCTCCAATTTTCACGAATAGCATAAATTTCCGATTGGAAAGTGGATTTAGTTGATACGTTATTTAGGTCATTTGTCGAATTTCTCAAAATTGACCCTATGCGATAGAAAAAACAACCAAAAAAATGACGAAAAAACACCATTTTTCACGAAAACTGAAATTTCGACTAATTCCATTTCAATATTTCATGATAGCTAAAGCAAATTTAAAGTTAAAGACTTAAAAATTGTTTTGGATGTTCATATAGTTAATCTATATATATATATATGTGGTAAAATTTTGGAACCGTTAAGTCTTGCGTTAATTTTTCTATAAAATACACTATATAGGATTTTGAATATTTCGTAAAATTCTCGTTTTTATGTTTATACTGTTTAATTAAACTGGCAGTTTTGCGTTTTATGGTCTGAAAATTTTATTGAGATTTACATACATATTACTTAACATGATATCAAAATATTAAAACAATCCTAAGTCTCAATTTTTTTTTTATAGCTGATTAAATTTGATATTATTAGTATAAACGAAAATCTTAGAATCCATACAAATATTCTTATTATTTCTCAATTAGTTTACAATAAAAATTAATAGAAAAGCTAAAAAATTTGGAAAAAACATTTCTTGAAGCATACTGATATATATAATATATATATATATAAACGTATTTACCTAATATTAAAAAAATTGTAAATCACAATTTTTTTTTATAGGTGTTTTAAGTTAAAATTCTAGTAAAATCAATAATTATGGTATTCTTCTTATTATATTTCAATATTTTCAATAATGTTACATAAAAATAAAATTGACAAAAATGTTTTGAAAATGTTATTAAAGTTTAAATACATTTTACTTAACTCAGTTCTAATTAATTGTGAATTATGGCATTTACGATTTTTTTTTTTATAGTGGTTTAAAGTTAAAAGCTGAACATGGATACTGTATTGGAAGGGATATAGGTGAGGTAATGATAATGGTGATACGACATATTGTGTTGTAATTTGATTAAAATTGAAATGTATTCATAAATCATTACATTAAAAAAAAAAAATCGATATTAAGCGTAGTTTAGTTAAATATAGGTTTAGATTAGTGATGGACATTAACGATAAATGACTAATGAGGTAATGAACAACAATAGTCAGTAGTAGCAAACGATTATTAAATCAATATTATATAAATATTTTTTTGTTAAAAACATTAAATTATCAATAATAATAATAGTCTAATAGTATCGTAGTGATAAATGATAATGATTACCTATACTGATTATTAGGTATTATAATTATATTATTAAAATGGTTTATGTTTTTATAGGTTTATGAGGGAAGAATATATTATTGAATAATTAATAGTGATAATGATTGATTAATATTATTGATCAAATATTGACTAATGACATTTTTGTGAATTTGTGCAGATTTAAATTAATTCATTACCTATATTATCCGATTGAACTTCTATCAGAATCGTTTCTTCGAATGTAATGATTTATCATTGCATTCAAATCTTAATCAAATTACAACATAATACTATAACATCACCATTATTCTTTCCTAGCCTTTATTTTTTTAAGTAATATTTTGCCTAAAATCAATTGACATTATAATAAAATATTGCGGAATTATACATATTGACATCAATATTTATTATAGTTAATATAATATAATAATATATTGGTAACATATATATTAATATAAAGGTATAAAATATATGTAAATGCATTTTACGGTCTGAAAAATGTATTGGGACTTAACTACATATTAATTAACTTGGTTCAGAAATATTGTGTGAATTTCAATTTTCAATTTTTTTTTTATACCTGTTTAAAGTTGACATTTTTAATGAAAATAATGTTTATACTATAGCTTCTTACTTTTTTTGTTAATAATAACGTTTAAGTTAAATTGTCGATTTTGGGTTTTAAGGTTTGAAAATTGTTTATCTATTTTAAATGATAAAAATTGGTTTTAAAACACTGTTACCTAATTTAACACTGATATTAATGTTACACATCTCTCTTTTTTTTTTCGTTTGTTTGTATAGTCTTGTTTTTATTTTTATTTTTATTTTTTAATTGTTATTTATTTATTTTTTTATTTAATTGTCGAGCTATAATATATTTCAATAAAGGCTATAATAATAAAAAAAAAAAAATAAATAAAAAAAAAAAAAACACTGTTACATTTTTATATTAGATCTGATATTAGCATAATATTATGTTGAGTGGAAACTATAATATTATAATTTAAGTTGTAAAATAATGTTTTAGCTAACAAAAAAAAAAAATGCGTAAATTCAATATTAAAATATATTTAGAATAAATGTATTATAGGTATTAACATTAGGTCACTAAGAATATAATATTATCTATATAATTACTAATGATATAATGAAATTATTAAAATAAATATTAAAATTAAATATTATAATAATTAAGTAGGTAAAAAAAAAAAAAAAATAATAATAATAATTTTGTTTATGTACCAAAATCATTAAATGCCCTATATACATATATTATATTATATATAATATATAGAGCTTAAAAATAATATATCTGTTAGTACAACCCCTATATAAAGAGTATAATGAAAATATTTAATTACCTTATTTTCAAATTTTAATGAAATTTGACAGGATTTTGGAAATATTTGGAAAAAATTTATTGACTATTTTTTATGTATAACATAACAATAATTCTAATAATATAATATTACATCGATGGTATTTTTCATATTTTTGATGCTATATAACGTGTTAATACGCTCGTTAGATAGAGGTTGTTCTAACACGTAGTGTTTATTACACTGTAAGATTTAATAATATTATAATATAAAACTTAATTACTACGACGTTCTTAATAACGTAATGACGACACAAAAAAAAAAAAAAAAACAAAAAAAAAATATATATATATTTATAAATATATTTACACGTAACGCGATAAAGGAAAATATGTAAAATTGCATTGTTCTCTTTCGTCAATTCATTCCTATTGAAATAACTTTTAAGTAAGTACCTTATTAATAAATAATGATTTGAATTTTAGTTTTGAAATATAATCATTAAACACAATTCTAACGTACCTCATTCTTAAGATTTAAATAATATTTAAATTTGAGTCGTATTTATTTATTTATTTTTTTATTATTATTATTATTATTATTTTAACATCTTTAATACGTGCGTAAAATTAATTAATTCTTTCGTTTCTGAGAGCAAAAACAAATTATTATTTTATCTGAGGGAAATTGCGATGCGTAAAGGATTAAAGCAAAACGAGTTTTTGTGTGTGTGTGTGTTGTGAAGTGTTTGCAAGGGATCGATATTTCCAAGTAAATAAAACTGTCAGTTTAGTTGCGTGGAATTACTCCTGTTCGTCATTTTATTATAATAATGTGTATTCTCGTTTTTCATTATGTGACCGTTTCAGGGATTACGAACATATTGTATTATATAATTATAATTCTCGTCATTTTATAATCTCTCGTTAGCGAGCCTCATACTTCATACAGCTATGATTAATTACCGGTAAAGTCTCCGTGAAAATCGATTCTATGCAACGCGACCTGACAAAAAGTTACCTAGAGAACGGAAGATTGTGTTTTTTTTTTTCACTAAAAATGACGTCCGCTAAATTATCTATCAACATTCCTCCTGAATAATTTACCATATTACCCATGCAACATATAAATCCCAAAGTCCGTGACCCGTATGAAAATGAAAGAAAAATGGTATATGTATCAAATTTAATCAATCATTTCAGAAGATGTGTGTCTATCCGCAGAAAAATTATATTTTACTAAAATGTTTTATGAAATGCCATTTTTAAATAACTTATGATAATATATTAAATGTCATGTATAACGGTCACGATTGTTTTATAATGATTTATATGTACCTACCTAACAAATTTAAATCCTGATGGAATTACCGTAAAAATTAATATTTCACTCGCACACTTACAATATTATTATTTTTTATATTATTGTAACTTACTACACTATAATACTAAGTAAAATTTTGTATTTTTTTTTTCTTCTCTTCGCTTTATTTATTATGGCCCATATTTGCGTTTTATTATTAATATTATAATAACAACAATGAATGGAAATATTAATCACAATAAAACGCGCTAAGATCTTATTGACTTCAATACGTCTAAGTTGTGCTGGAAGAGATGAAAGATATATTATGAATTTATGACATACTCGTATTAAATTATGTTTAACCGAAATGCATACAGACAGATCGAGTAAAATTCATCAGACAAATCTCAGAGCGAAAATTATTAATATTACACCATACCTATGTTATGGAAGACGACGAGAATAATATTGAAGCTACACGTGTTCAGATGAAATCTATAACTTCTCAATAACACTCTAAAAAACTTGTTGGGGACGCGATTATAATATAATAATATATTGTATTATGAAAAATTCGTCAGTCTATGAATGCAAATCATTCTGTCTGTATGCGATCACAATATTATCACAACACGGAATGTACATTAATTTTTAACGTTAAAATATAATATAATATACTTAATTATACGTATAAAGAGCTATATATAAATAATTGTGTTTAAATTTAGTTTAAACAAATATTAATAATATATTAATAAAAAAAAAATTTGAAAAAGTTAAAGTATTTTCGATACAATCGAGTAATGTTTAGAACTGTTTTTGTAACTAAATATTGCATTAAAGGAATACAGCCCCATCCAATGGACTAAAATCCTATTGTAGCAACACGTCCCTGTTAATTAATCCTGCCCTTGTGAGTCAGGAAACATCTCGCCGGAGCGCTGGTTATGACGTGGTGTGCAGGATCGTCAACGCATCCTTTGATCATTCTCTTTGACCGGTAACACATGACCGTCAATGCTAAACTCAAGAAACACAATATTGTAGAAGCAAGAGCAAGCAGACCTGCCAATAAACCGGACCGGACGCATACAGAATTTTGGCTGTTGTCCGTATAGTATCCTGTAGTTTCTATATTTAAAAAAAAAAAAAAAAATATATTAATATAAATATTTTTAAATTCAATTTTTTTGAAATTTAAAATGTGGATAATAAATGATGATTATTTTAAAATATAAAAAATAATAATTAAATAATTGGGTACGTATTTCACAACATAAGTTTAAACTGAATAACAAATTTAATTATAATCAGAATTATTGATGCCTACGTTAGACTTGTATAATATATTATTTTATACTTACTGTTGCTTAGTGCACTAGCGTCTTCGCCATTTTCGCCTTCCTGAAGTACTCTTAATGATTGGAACAAGTTGATATTTTGCGAAAGAGCAGCAGGTGTAGTTCCTACTTCCACGTCAGTGGATCGTTTCGATACGCTCTTTGCGTTTCTCCAGTGGCACGGTTGACTCTGCACAATACATGAAAACAAAAACAAAAAAATCATAAGTTTACCCTGAATAAAATTTCAAAATTAGTTAGTAGATGCTTTTATCACCCTATCCATACATCTAAATTAGTTTAGTTTTAACTAAACTAGAAACTAACTTCAATTTGTAAAAAATTAAATTAAATAGTTTTTTATTATTTTCAATTCATATTATAATGTATAATAACGATTTAACATTTTAGTCATATTTTAAATATTATAAGTTTAAAAATAATATTATGTAATGCACGTAGACTGTAAATTTGTCTAATTTTTTAGATAAAAAAAATTATTAATATTTATTTTAGAATTTATTTTAATTTCTGTCAAATTACCGGACATCTTCCATGACACATTCGAACGTCACACTCGATATAAAGCGCCGGAGATCCAGTGAACCTAAATGTTTTCATATACGCAAACACTTGGGTTTCGAATACTTGGCTTTCACTCCACGATCCTCTGAAACGACTGATAAGTTTGTCATCGACGGGACATCTACGATAATAATAATAATTATATTAATGTATGTACACCAAAATTTATTAAATAATTTTTAATACTTCTAAATCGTACAATCCATTATTATGTTCATAATATTACACAAAAATAATAATTGTTTTATTTATAATATATTTAAATTGCGATTTATGATTAAAATTCAAATACAGAGGAAGCCTTGGACAATATTTTTCTATTTATATTTTACAAACCAAGTATAGAAAATCAATCATTGAAAAGAACACCATTGTGTATTTTGAATAAAATATTAATAATTAAATAAATATTAAATATAATTTTTTTTTAATCCATAAACTTCATTGTCCATTCTCAAATATAAACTCAAATGATAAAAATTCACATATAATTCTTCAAATTTAAGTAAATATTTCCTAACTAATTATTTAATAAAGTCTGTCAGTGTAATAAGTTTATTCTGAAATATAAACATTTGTTTCGTTCGTCCAAAATTGTATGTATTTAATAAATGCAATGTGAACCAAAGATATCATATAATTTTACAAAATAAATTCTTTACAATTACAAAAATAAAAACAAATTATTTAATTTAAATATAGTTTAATAAACATATTTCAATTGTACCTATAATTTGTCCAAATATTATGCATATTTCTCTAGAATTACTAAAATATAACATTGTTATAGGATAATTATATTTAAATCAAATTATTCTATTTATAATCATACAAAAATATTAAACCTTAATCATAGAAATAACTACTTATATAATTAAGTTAAAATATATATATATATAATATTAATTATTATTTATTATTATTGAAGATATATTTAGTTATCTGCTATAATGTCTCGAACAAAAGCAATAAAACAAAATATTTAATTATAGTTACATTTTATAGTTTAGTATTAGTTATAGTTTCTTGGATCCAACAAGATAAAACGGTCATTTCATAATATTATGCAAACTCGATAAAAATAAATTGAAAAGAGGATTCGCATATTTACCTATAGTACTAAGTATATTATATTGATTTTCTAAAAAGAAACAACCATGAGAATAAATTTATAATCATTTGGTTTATTTTTAATGCTGTTCAAAAAACTGTTTGAACATTTTACAGTATAACTGGATAAAGTTTTATGATTTATCTGATAAATAAATTAAATTTACATTTAACTTTAGTCTTTTATCTAAATTGTATTAGATATTAAATTTAAACAATAAAATAAAATATAAAAATTATTGATAAATAAATGTAATATAATTGTTAAATTTTAAATAGATAATTTTAAAAACCACATAAAATAAAATAATAATAATAATACTAAAATAATTAATATTTTCTTTATCTATTTTACGTTTATATCTATTTTATATATTTAATTTTATGCTTACCCATATTGATCGATTAATTGAATCTTTTTCTGTGCACCATTGTGTGCATAACAATCGTTCACCACAATATCAAAACCATCTGTAACCACACAAATAATGTTTAAATTATCAGTATCGTTAAATAAAAAATATTTTTATTAACAATTTAATCCTAATAATTTGAAACCAATTTGACGATATTAACAACGTTTTATAATTACCAAGACGTTAGAACAACGTTTTAACTTAAACATTCAATTACTACAATCGCTGTATTTATTATCAAAATTTTAATATAACGATACAATAAATATAATATAAATTGAGAATATTATATTAATTTCGATTATGAAAAACTTAGCAGACTCTCGCATCTTAAAAACTTTAACACCTATAATTCATCGAAATTTCCAGACTTACATCGTAATTATTATTGGACGAAATTTTTTTATCAATATTTAAAAAATGTAAAGGTCAATATTATACTTAATGTGAATTTGTTCAAAACAAATTTTTCCTAAACTTCGGATAAAATGTAAATTATAAATCAAATCATTTTGAGTATTTTACAATGTTTATATATTATAAAATGTACATTATTATGGTCGATATCTGAACACCGTTGGATAATGTTTTTAATGATTTAATTTAATTTAATATTTAATTTCTAATTGCGTCGTAGATGCACAACATTATTAGGTAGGTACCTAATGTACAAATACGTTAAATTAAAATATAAAATACATAAATCGTAAAAAGGCGCACTGTGTATGCAATATTGCTACATGCGTGTTCAACATTCCACGTTTCAGGTATGTTACACGCCTATTTCTTGTAACAAAAACTAAAGTCACTAGAACAACGGTATAATAATATATTATTTTATTTCACAATAAAAGCGAACCCTTTTCAAGTCGAATGCTAATATTTTAAAATCGATAAATTTTTTTTCTTAAATATCGGATGTGTAGATATATTTAATTTAATATGTCAATTTTAAATAATATTACATTGCTTGTTGTTATATTGCTGTAGGATTATTATAATATTAAATTAAACTATTACTAGGTATTATTATATTTAAAAATATTTTTATAGACAATTCTAAAAATAAAGGTAATTATTAGTAATTATTCTAAGTATAAAATTTTATTTTTTTAAATATAATTCTTAAAATTTTCTATTATTTTAAATAAGTATTTTCGCATTTTAATGTTATAATTTATAATATACCACTTCTTAACACATTGATTGTATAAATTATAAATAAACACTTGAAATTTGAAATTTAAATAAGTATATTTTCTATTCAAGTCTGTATTCGAATAATATTATGATAAACGATGACTTTGGCTACTATCAAGAACTGGGTTATCTTCTTAGTCATCAGATCGCAATATTATTGTTATTATAATTTTAATATAAATTTTTACTATAATTATATGTAAAGTGTAATTACCATATTTGCTCCTCATGTAGATTATCAAAGTCAACGGGTCACCAACACGAACTGGTCCACCAACTCTGTTGCCTGTGGTACCATACCCGTACCGTATTTCCATGTAACACTCTGGAGGTGACAGGGTAAAAACGACAGGATTTCCGGTGGCCACTCTATAATGAAAAATATAGTGTTATATTATAATGGTAATGTAAATGACGAAAATCTGTTGGTTTTTGAATAATTATAAAGAGAGTGACGAAATTGATAAATATATTATTATTATACGAAGAAACCGTTTAAAATAATATAACAATAAATCAAAATGGATATTATTGGTATAGGTACATAAAAATACAAATCGATAAATTTATTAATTATTTTTTGACGTTATTTAAAAAAATACATGTTAAATACATTAAACTCAATTATTATAATTTAGTTTTCTCGAAATAAACTTAATTTAAAATTAAAATTTTGTGATAAAGATATAAGTATTTTACTCGTATAATACCTAAATGTAGGTGTATACTCATATATTATAATATGTGAAAATAAGAGGTCCAAAATAGTTCATTTTACGTTTATAATCGGTTTCTTCGTACTATAATAATATAAGCAATTTTAAAAATGCACTTACTCGACGTCTAAAAATGGAAATGTTACGGTCTTCCAAAAGTCGTAACCGTACTCACAGGTTACTTTAAAATGTTCATCCCATTCTTCTTCAATCATCGGATTGTATTGGACAGTGACAGTGTTCCACATAAGATTTTTCTGTCCAACAAACATCAAAGCAATAAATTTTTCATCGTTAGTTGGAAAGAAAAATAGATAATATTGATTAAATTCACATATAGTTTTTCTTGGCGGAATAAAAGTAAAAGTTTATATTATTATTATTATATGTGTTGTTGTTATTTTATTCCTATATCAAACACAACGGGAAAGCGTATTGAACCAAATGACATTTCATTACCCATATCGATCTGGAAGTTTAAATTTCGGTCGGCCGATATTTCATAACGCAACAATAATATAATATATTGCCGACGTACAAGTGAATAGTCGTACAAAGAAAAGTCTCCCGGCTGTCATTCATAATCGTAGCTATAATGGTTACCGATTTGTAATTTACGCGATTTATTTGTCCGTATTATTTCGTTTGTACGTGTAAAATATAAAACGATCGTCTACGGCAGATTTAACAGAATGAATGGGAAATAATATTCAATTTTCGGATTGTGTAACGGCATAAAAGAGACAAAAATTATATACATATAAATGTAAAACAATATAGGTACGTTATACGTATTATAATATCGATATGTCACAAAATTGCGTATACAAATGATCTTGAAAAATCATGTTCTATACGTAATAGACACGATTTTGAGATTATAAATCATAGTCCTTGAATAATTCAAATTTTAAAATTTTAAAATTATCGTTTATTTTAAAACTGTAAATTCTACTTGTTAACATCGAATAGGTAATAATCATTCTACATTACATATGATGGTAATCATAACGGAATTTTGTAATTATTGTGCGTGCAATTCGTGTTTACAACAAACAGTCAGTAAGGGATGGTATTTTATATTATTATAGTCATTGTCGGTTCGGATCGCGATATATAACGCAATATAACGATATCGTAATATACTGAAATCATAATATTATTATTTTAATATGCTTACGGCTGGATTCTTTCTGGCGTCCTCTTGTCTGGAATTCTTTCCCAGCGTGCCGCACCGGTTGAGCTGTATGTAAAACTCGTAGTAATCCCGTCCGGTGCCGTTTATGTACACGCAATCCGGATCGTACGAATATCCTGACGAGTACAGCAGTCCGCCGAAAGACCCGTTGAATCCTATGCGTATTTTCATGTAATCGTCTTGACACTCGGCCTCGATGTCTGAGGAATAAGAAAATAAAAATATTATTTGATTATACTGCAATAATAATAATATGTGTTATTCGAATTGTACCGATTGGTGACAGACAATTAGCCACCAGCGTTTTTATATTATCTCGTTTACGTTATCAAAATAATTATAATTAACACAAATATTTGTTTTTAATTTCAAGGGAAATATCCCGAAATGATTATACACAAATACGAGTATTATACGCTCAGTTAATTATAAATAATAATATTGAAAAAACTAATACAAAATAAGGGGTTCCAAATATTAAATATTGGTAAAAAAGTAAAAAAGTGGTAAACGAGTGCCTAAGTGAATTATAGATAATAATATAACATTATAGCTTTATTGAACGTTCAAAAATTACAAACTAATATTAAACGCTTTTTATATAAATTTATAATGTGCACACTATTCATAACTATTGGATTAAGTAAAAAAAAATAAGTTTATTTTCTGAGTAATTTTACTGTAAAATCTGTATCAATGTTTACGTTAACCAATAAGCTATAAACAATATTGTTTCTACCTCTTTAATATTTATTAATGGTTCAGGACATACACTAAATTGATTTCTAATATAAATTCGGATAAGAGTGCCGTCTTTATTTTCCTGCAATTCATAATATTCATCTCATGTCATTCGTATTAATATTATATTAGGTAAATTATTCAGCTTCATAATCTGCAGAAATTATCTAAAATGGTTATTATTTTTATTTTTTATTTTTTTTCTACTTTACCCGTTTAAAGGTAAATAATATATAAATTGCGTAATATATATGAAATAAACGACTTGTAAATCATATTTTTACTTTATCCATTAAGTATGAGTGGTGTTCATATTAGCCAGATAATGTGATATCACCCGCAATATATTATAGATTATGGCACAATTATAATACAATTTTAAAAGAATAAATTCTAATTTTTCATGGAAAACATTATATTATTTTTATTTATAATGAATCCTTTGAATATGAAATTTCGTATTAGTATTATACACTGATATTTCGGCGTATTTTAAGTTATTCTAATTATTAACAGATTTATGATATAATTATTTTATTATTTACTTGTATGTAACAATATTTTTTATTATATTATTCTTAAATTAAATCCGCATTAGTAAATTCAGGTGGTAATGTGGTATACGTTTTATTTATAGTTGGAAAATTATAGAAAATCATATAGTAACACATTAATAACACGCAGTTTCAGATAATTTTTTATATAACATATAAACATGATACAAATGCCATAGCCATATACAAAATTTTGATTTTAACAATAAATTACACGTGTGAAATTGTTTTTTAAAAATATTATATCGTAGTTAATTGATATTATTTAAATTATTCACCAATCCGTATAGTTTATAAATTTGTACACAAATATCATATTGTTATAAAAAATATTATATTTGTCAAACATAAGTATAATATAATATATACGAGTACACACATGTATTTATAAATATTTCGTTATTTTGCAATCAAAGTACTATTTGAATGAAATTATTTGTACATTTTTAATCATGGAAAATATCGATAAGATATTAAGATATTAAGATATTAAGATAGCAAGAACGTGTAATTATTTTCCATATACCTATGTATTAATTGATAATTCTTTACGTTTTTCGTAAATGTAAATTATTATTACTATACCAATGTAGTATTTTATTTCTAATTTGTCTTACAATATATTATAATTATTATTATTATTATTATTAGTGTGTGAGTATATAAATTATTATATATTAAGCATTTTATTACAGAAAAAGTTGATATATATATATTATATTTCCCATGTAATATTTATTATCATTATTTTCACGAGTACATAATAATATATTATAATAATATTATTACAACTCGCTATTATCGTTTGCCTCCGAGCTAAGCTCTTTGTCCGTCTAATATACTTTTATTGAGGATCATAATAATAATAATAATAATAATAATAATAATATTGTTATTTGGCTTCTGTCCTTGATCTCGTAGGACGAATTATTATTATTATTATTATTATTATTATTATTATTATTATTATTATTATTATTA
>JAIUCT010000012.1:7004003-7027072 GCA_021307375.1 Tetraneura akinire | reverse complement strand
ATAATAATAATAATAATAATAATAATAATAATAATAATAATAATAATATGCGAAGACACTCGAAAGACGAATATGTTTTTTTCTCTCTAAAACACCGAAGTTTACGAGAAACAATAACTATTATTATAATAATACGCTGAAATCACGCGGAGTATTTGCTCTGCACACATTATTATTTTATTATTATTATTATTATTATTATTTTTATTTTTATTATAAACGTTATATTTTATGTTCGTATATAACACGTATTGCCTACGTATGTTATTTATAAGTATTATACGACTATATAGAAAAAATAATATATAGAGGATTAATATAGAACATGAGATATTATATAATACGAGTACACGAGTCGTTTATTGTTTTCGCAGCTATTTGTTTTATTCGTATACTATGAGGGATTTTGCGTAGGTACACGCGCTCATCTCCTTAAAAAATATATAAAAAAAAAAAAAAAAACATTACACGAAAGCATAAAAATACATCCTTATGTACAATTAATGACAAATAAAACGTTCGGTTCGTCAAAAAAAGAAACATATGTTATGAATTTGACAATATAAATTTATATTACACATTCAAAAATCACAAATAAATTGTATTTATATACTCGTATTAAATAATTATTATGAAATAGGTACTAAAATAGTCTCATTTTATTAAGACCAGAAAGCGATATACATCTTCCCATATAATACCACATTAAATATCATTACATATATTAAACAATTATTTTTAATATAGATTATTATAGACTAAATTATTACAATATTTGATTTAAAACATAATTATTATTCTTTTCTGGTTATATTTTATTAGGTTGCGTTTAACATTATACTGTGGCTTTTTTCTTTTCACATAATTTCTTATATATTTAATTCATATTTATTCTTAAATAAAAAATAAATTTAAATAAAATGTAAATTTAAAATTTGTTCAAATATTTAAATGATTAAATTTCATTTTTATAATATTATGCTCTCGGGTAATACGCAGTTTTCACGCACTAAATTTTGATAAACGTAAACAAAGTGAAAATAAATTACAACTGCATATATTTTTATTATAATTAAGACGTTTAATTAGAACATGCGCGTTTTAATAAGAAACGGTATAATTAAAAAATACAAAACATAATACCATTTAATGATCATGATGTTTTATGCAATATATAAAAACACAAATTTAATTAAAATTATGTAATGCATATTTAAATTAATAATAATAATATTCGTTTATATTAAGTTGGATAAAAAAAAAAAAAAAAAAAATACTAAGTTCATAATATATTTTTGTTTATTTTAATTATGAATATAAACAGACAAAGTAGAAAATAAACACAACTTAAATATTGAAGTTTTGAATTTTTTAAAAATGTATGATAGATTATACGATTTTTTCTTTTTTTAGATTTCCGAAGTTCGAAGTAATTACAGATCGTAATAATTTATTATGAAATAAAAACGATAGTTTTGTAATAAACCGTTGAATTTTTTTGTTTTTATTGACACGAGTAGAAAAAGTTATATAAAAAAAAAAATAATAATAATAATAACGCGTATGGAACAGTGTAATAAACTTTGTATACGTATACATCAACCCGAAAAAAGTACTACTAAAAAAATTTCCATCGATATAAAATACGTAAGAAAAGTAATCAAAAAACTTACTATAAACATAAAAAAATATATATAAAACAACGCTTAAGTGTTAAGACACTATATTATATACCTTATTCGACTTTAACCTTTAACTATTTAGTTAATAGATATTTTATATGGACAAATCAATGTAACACCATGCGTATTAATATAGAAAAATTTGGCGTTTAGTCGTATTGAAGTAAAAGAAGAAGATGAAAAAGAAAGTGAAATAAATAATATTACGACATTCCACCCTCGTGTTTGTGCGCACGAGGGATATTACATAATATATTCACACACGAAAGATGGCGCGCAATTTAAATTCGTTATTTATACTTCTGTTGAAAATATCGAAAGTTAATATCGTTTATAATAATTATAATACCTATATACTTATAATACTTATAAATTTATAATACTTATATATTCAAAATACTGATATTATACTGAATTAAATATCACGAAATCGTATATAATAATATTATTCATATCGTCCAGTCCTAATTTAACCTCCTAAGTCCTAACGTATATATTTCATATATATTTTAAATCATAAAATTTATACATTACGCTGTTCCCGTTTTGTACTTGCCTTTTATTATTTTCGCTTATCGACTCCAAACGATTGTGTAATAATGATAATACAAGACGTATAATGTGCGCAATATAATATACAAAATATATACTAAAATAAAAACGAAATAATAACTCGTGACTTTTCATTTTATCGAATATAATTTCATTTGCATACTTAATAGACGTTGAGTGCTTTACACAAACAATATAATTATGGCGATTCTCTTGTGAGCTTTGAAAGTAGAAAAGGGAAAAAAAGCAACCTAGACGGTTTATTTGAGACGTGGACGTTAAATATAATATAATATTTATATATATATAAAATCTATATACGCGTGCATCGTATCCTGACTCTCCCGGAGGACGTATCGATAAAGGAAAGAGAAAAGAGAAGAAATAGAGAGAGAGAGAGAGAAATAGAAATAGACGTAAAACGACGATATAATAATATTATTTTTTCGAACCGTTTGCTGCTATTTCATTCGAAACTGCGCATTATTTCCCTCGATTTTCCGACCTTTTTTTTCTGCAACGCACAATGCACATTGTATTGCACACTGCGTACATGTTGAACTGTATTTTAATCGATAACGCATTACGTAAAACGTATAATTCGCACACTTAAGCATTCAAATATTACCATTATCATATTAGGAGTAACAAATCATAATATGCTATTGCTTTTACCCAAGCAATATTATTTATGTATGATTTATTACTAATTATTATTATTAATTTTTTTATTTTTTTTTTTATGAAAATCAGCTGATAAAAAAGACGCGTAAATATTATATATTTTTTATATCATATATTATTTTTTCCATTGCACACTTATTACTTATATAAGGTGAAATAAAATAAATTATAACTCAGACGTGATGGTCCTGAAAGATATATTGTATTATTACCTATTATTATTTTTTTTTATTTTTTTTTTTTTTTTTTTAACTAAATCGACGACGCATATCATTTAACAAAAAAATAATAAATTTTGTTCTACCATTACATTTACTCAGATCAAAGGTGAACGGAGGTCATAATAAGAGTAAAAACTTCTCGTCAACGGACATGGCGATTTAATTTTTTTACTTATTTATTATTATTATTTTACTTGAATTGTTATTATTATTATTATTGTCATTATGTATTTATTCACACATTCTTTTCAGTATTCCTATATATGAGAAGAATATTCGTGGGGCAATAACCCTTAACAAATCGAAAAATTGGTGTTAAAATAATTTACTTGTGTAATTGTAAATTTTTGATTTGATTAATATAAGAAAGACATACACAGATGTCAGATAGGTACCTATTATAAAGATAAATGACAATGTGTCGTCGATGTACTTTGCGAACGCATATTATACCTAATAAATTCGTGTTTAAAGTATTTTGAATTTTAAATATATAACTTATACCTATATGTGATTTAAAAATCAAAAAAATTATTACTTCTGACACTATTTTCTATACAAAATACGATTCCAAAAACATGTCCAACAAGGTAAAATGAGATTATATAATATTATATTATATGGTTATTGAATATTTGAGTTAGTGCGTATAATAATATTATAAAATAATATTTTTGACGTTTGACACGTTATAAACAACTATATAAAAATATCAAATATCAATCAATCGATTGTTGTATATATATTATAATAAATGCGATTATATCTTATTATATTAAATTTGTACGCGTTATTTTCTAATTATTATATTTTTCGTGCTATTTAAACGTTCCGTCCGTTTAGACATCAATCATTTTTATTATAAATAATATTATAATTATATGCGAATAAAAATATAATAACACGACTGCTCGTTTTACATTTTCGTTATAATAATAATGTAATATGAGTACGTTTAAATCATATTATAAACCATTAAAATGTATGTTAAATAAATTATGATTGTATTTTTTTGCTTCTGATGTTAACGCGGAAATTATTGCACACACGCTGTACGAGAAATATAATAACAAGAAGAACGCAGCTTATTTATTATTATTATTATTTTTTTTTTTTTTATCGAACAACTCGTGCAAAACGTGTGCATACGTGATTCACCGCGAAACATATAACAGTAATATTATTATTTTAGGACGTTTATTAAAATATTTTTTGAATCGTTTGATGCACGATTTTTATTTTTTACCTTTTTTTTACTCTTTTTTTTTTTTATTATGACTATAAATAGCGATCAAATGAAGCATCTAACCAGAATTTATTATGTATTCATTCTGTTCACTGATCATAATAACATTATTATATTTTATCAATGACGCGGATTTTTCTTATTTTGTACATCTCATTATTATTATTATTGTTATTAAATTACATGACCAATTGACTGTAACGATTTATTTTATTAATAATAATGATAATAATAATAATAATAATAATAATATCGTCTATTTATGCAAAACAATAAATTACACCCTGCGCCACTAATAGTTTTATAATAACAAATACATTATGATATTTTATTTATTTTATGTAGGTATGTATAATTATGTCACCGCATTGTAACAATATATAATTTTATTTTACCAAATGATTATTTTCCTATCTTTTTATTTATTTTTTATCGCTTTTATAGTTTTATGATAATACTATGCAGTGGCGGATTTGAGGGACCTAGGTTTTTTATGTTTTATTGATCTTAATGAGGTAGAATCATGATTTAAGATATAGGTATCATAAATCATAGATAGTATATATTATAGATGATTATTATTTATATAATAGGTTTTAAATTATAAAAATTTAAATTTAACAATGACTCCAACTTCAAAGTTGCCCGAGTTAGGTATCGTGAAATATTGAAATCGAATTCGTCAAAATTTCAGTTTTTGAGAAAAATATCGTTTTTTCGTCATTTTATCTGTCGCATGGGTTAATTTTGAGAAATTCGAAAAATGACCTAAATAAAGTACCAACTACATCCACTTTGCTAAAAACATATGCTATTCGTGAAAATCGGAGCATTATTTCGGGTGTTAAAAGTGTCTTCAGACATAAAAATAAAAATAAAAACACACATCATCGTAAAACCAATACTTTTAAAGAAATAAATATTTTTAAAATTCGCCCCCTTGGATGACCTCTAGATTCGTTCCTGATACTATATATAGATATTACAGTATTACAACACATATATCTATAACCTGTATAGTATAAATATATATGTACCATGGTCGTAACTTAATGATATTATTACATAACGCCATTAATTTAAGCGTTTATTTCGGAACATCTATAAGTTAGAGGAGAAGAAGTAAGTATAATAATTATAACTTAATATGGCGAAACAATAATATAATATACGAATAACGTTTATTAATAATTGTCTAATAACGATAAATCGTGAACGTATATAAGTCATATATTATAGTGTACGTAACACGTGTAAATTCGAGTGAGAAATGTTATCATCAATAAAGAAAGGAATTATTTTTAATAATATTTGTTTTATTACGAATTGTTTTAATTTTATATGCTAAAGAGTTTCACTATAGAGTTATTGTGATATTGAATTCTGTAAATGGTGAAAATGCGTAACACCGTAACACGAATCATCTGTACAAATTAAATGAGGATTTAATTTGACTTCGATATTTTAATACTTTCTATATACCTCAACATAAAAATAATAAATTTCGCGCTAACCAGTTACCGCGTTATAAAAGTCGTATTTCCATTATAAAAATATATTATTATAAACGCCATGATGGCTTGTATGTTGTCGCTTTCCTCGTGATCATTTACTTCGTTTGCTTTTGCTCCGAATAATAAAAATTATAATAAAAATACGCATTAAATTGCGCAAAAATCAAGCGATTCTCCGAACAAAATAATGATATATATGTACTTTTTTTTAACTTCTACACGTCTCGGGACGTCGCGTCTGTCTTTGTATAATTTAAAAAATCCTCGTATTTTTATATAATATTTAACTTTTCTCGTTGTGTAACGAGCGTTTGATTATGTAAACACTATAGAAGTTATATACGCGTATTATAATAAACATTTTGTCGACTGCAAAACTATAAGACCTTGGTTTTTTTTTTTCAAACAGTGGGCACAGGGACTGAGTATGCAAATTGATCATTTGTTATATTATAATATTTTAATAATAAACAATGGATAAAAACGCCGAAAATTAAAATAATATAACATAAGACATCGCGCCGTCGATACGCTCATCGCTCGCCTCACCGCGGTCGCCGTTATCGTTAAAAGTTACACAACAAATGATAATAATATTACATTACGAAGAATAGGTGCCTAAGTAAAGTAAATAACGCGACCTCGAGTCACGGTCCAAATATAATATAAAAAATATTTATAACTCGAATGGATCCCCGCGTATACACTCATCGTGTGTTCATCGAATAAATAGATATAAATGCAATTATTTCATAATAATTATACGTAGGTATTATTACCTATAAAAATATATTTTATAATATTTATACGAGTATAATGTGACGACGTATAGTTACGTTGTTAAATATAACGTATTAAAATATACGAGAAACTTATCGATATGACATCTAAATAATAATTACGATACATTAGGACGTCTATTAGTCCAAAAAATAACATGACAAAAATCGTCATTAAAAATTGAATTCCCCCCAAAAAAAACCGACACAATCATATTACGATATGAAATAATATTATTTTAACAAGGTAGTTTTATTTTTTTTTTAATAGCGATTTTCCGCCGATATATTATTTACAAAATAATAAGCCCCTCTGGTACGAGGAATTCGCGTTCGATATAATAAAAGCGTAAAAAAAAAAAAACAAAAAAAAAAAAATGGTAAAAGTTCATATTATACGCGATAGTGTGTATAGTATATTAAAATATTACGTTATCAGCGTTTATTTTTTAATATATGCACGAGGATTAGCTCCCTCGCTGGTGATAGTTTATTAATTATTATACAGGTGCATAATAAATGCATCGAATAACGCGAGAGTTATATGTACGAGCATATTATAATATTCGTATAATATAACGATTCACGTCGTTTTCCTTTGAATACGCATTTTACCAACTTGCCGGCGTTAAATAATAAAACGCGAGGCTTATCAGTAATATTTTCGGAAAATCGATACGATTCCGCGTATGACATAAGTATAATATTATTATAATCTAACCTAACCTAATATAAAAAAAAAAAATATCGCGTGTAAATTTACGTGTTTAGTTCAAATTCATTCGTATAATATAATATTATTCGATAACGATGAGACCGCACCGGTAAATACACACTGTAATAGTCTGGTTACTATATTCGACTATTTTGCGCCGTGAAAATAACAACTATAGGACTATAGCAAAAAATGTAATATAATCACGATGACGGCCGTTGAAGACGTACGCGTATACCGCCCTCTTGAGCTCGACGGTCGGCGGTGGTCAAACGGACGGAAAAAAAAGGGAGAAAATAAGAGGGAGGATCGAATTGTTTATGCTAATATCGTTAAAGTTCTATACATAATATATTGTAATATAGGGGTTGGAGTATACAATATAAAAACGAGTGTATAAATATGATATTATATAATATTATTAGGATTGGAAAACGTTTATTTATTTTTTTTTTTTTGAAAAAAAATTTAATATAATATCTTGTACTCGTGTTTTTCTTGCGAATATTGCACGAATTTATTAATATATATATTATATATAATTACAACGTACAATAAATGAAAAAAAAAAATAATGAAAAATTGGACGATTCGCTGATTTATTAAAATTATTACTAACTCTCTCGGGATTGACACACAATATAATATACGAATATTATAATATGGCTGTAACGTTTTATTTTATTATCATTAATAATACATGATATGATATTAACGTTAACAGACTTTACCAGCTCAAGATTATAATAATAATAAATAATATTGGAGTGTGCGTTCGTTTCATTTACTATCGCCTGGTATATAACATTATAAAAATCGATAGCTATTAGAATACGAAAATGAGAATCCATACCAATATTTTACCAAGCGGATTTTTACCTTGTGGATTGCCAAAAGACACAGTATATACATTTCAATATTGATATACATATAGGATTGATAAGAGATTATAAGATTATAGTAAGCATTATAATAAACATGTAATCATAGTTATTAACGGATGGTAAATGTCTACTAGGTAGAGTTGAGAAAATTTTTTTAAAACTATTTTTTTAGTAGTTATCGTTCTGATAGACAAATTTAAAAATATAAAAATAATACGTGATAATATTATATACTCTTGTATCGTATTGTTTTTTGTTTTAAATAACTACATGTAAACCTTTTTTTTTTTTTTTATTTATTTTTTTAATAAGACAAGGGTTGACTCGACTATTTATTATTCGCTTAAAACGAGTCTGCATTGTCGAAAACTGCCAAATAAACAGTGGTGAACATTTTTGTTCGGAAAGAAACGCCAACTCGAAAACCTTTATCTTTTTTTCTCCTTTTTTTTTTTTTTTTTTGTATTTCCTCACGTTATACTGCGTATATAATTGTTATCGTTATAATAAAAACAACATCGCTGCAAAACAATTGTAACGCGAGTTCGCCGGTTAGAATTTACATGCTCTGGTTTTTTCGGACCGTTATTCGCGGCCGACCCGAGTGATCGGTTGTGATAATGTTATATTATTTTTCTCTCACAGCGCAGTGAGTAAAATGAAAGAAACAGAAAAAAAAATTGGATATCGACGGAAAACCGTTTTTCGTCATAACTGGCGCGTGTCCTATTGATTTTTGTGTGATATATACACGTAATATTTATAATAAGTGTATAGGTACCTAAGTATGAGGTTATAAATAGAAACGGTAACAAACGATGAAAAAAAAAAAACAGAACTCGTCGTTTAAATAATTTTGGGATAATTTTTTATCGTGTAATACCCGCGTGCGCATTATTCGGTCAAACGTAATACGATATTATTTTGGTTAAAAAATTCAATTTCAATTTTTTCTGCAAAACACGCCCTCATATTTTTTTATTTTGAACATTGAACGGTTCTAACCGCTATAATAAACCAAACCCGTAATATATTATAAAAAAAAAATAAGATATTTATCGTGTAATAAATAATAAACAATTTTTGTGGAAAATAAAAAATTAAAATCGAAACGTTTATTAGAAATGTTTTAGTCGTAGAGAGTGTTTCTTTTTTGCGTTTCGTAAAGAGATAATAATAAGTCAGCCGGTGCTCTTCGTCTAAATAAAATAAAACGATCAATTTTATTGAAATTTACCATTTTTGTCGTAACACGTCTTCTGTCGGGTGGAAAATTCAAATTAAGTTTGCAATTTTGTGGTAGTTACAATAATATTGTAATAATATTGTATTATTTTAATATTTCATGTTATTTGCGTTTTAAACTCATTTTCTAAACATATACAATAATATAATAATATCGTACAGTTCGATTTTAAATTAATTATATTTTTAATACCGAACAAGTTTATGTGGTAATCCGATATAAAAATATTGTACTAAAAATATTTACTAAAATTGAACATTTTACATTAATTACACAAGTAAAATGCGAACATACGTATAATCATATTATTATATAACTCAGTGACCATAATATTATTATATTTGTTGACCTTCGATATTTCAATTTCGTAACATAAACGGTGTGCAAACTCGGTTATATTTATTTAATATACTATTGTTTTATGAAAATCGTAAATAATTATTATACCTCTTGTTAGATTATCTAATGATGTTGTAAAAAATTACGTAAGCACAAATTTATTAATTGTAATAATTAATTACAATTGGCCTTTTTAAAAGTATTAAAAATAGTTAAAAATAAAGTAATTAAGTTGACATTTGTTTTTAAGTTTTACATTTAAAAAGCCAACCACATACTGCTGCGGAAAGGATACAGTTGTCGGAAAGATAATGGTGATGGTAATAATGAAGGTTTTGCGGTATTTTGATTAAAATTTGAATACGATGATATATTATCTTCGTATACGTATTTGAAAAAATGATTCAAATAAAATTTAGTCTGATATAAATGATACTTATTATAAATTATAGATTAAATATTAAAATTTTCGTTCTTATTTAAATTTAAATATATTAATAAAAGACTAACAAAATTTCATCGCGTCTGTAAAATAACTAATAAAATTATCAAGTCCTGAACTTTAATATTCTCCTGAGTCATCATAAAATATTTAAAATTTGTCAAAATAATTATTTCTTCAAATATTGCTGAATTTTTTTTTAAATTCGTTTTAAAATTACATACTATTATGATATTTAATAAGGGTTTATATGCGAATATATTAAATAATATTTTTATATAAATTTTTTCTCGTTTTCATAACAAAACACTTTTTATAATCCTTTTAAATATCTTACGAGATGATTTTAATAATCAATGGGGGAAAAAAAATGAATTTTAATCGTTGAAAGATTTTTAAAAAAATAAAACAATTTTTCCATACGTTTACGTATATGCCAATGTGATTAGCTACAATGTGTAGAGGAATATTAAATTATTATTTTAATAAAAAAAAAAAAAAAACAGAGGAAAAAAAGCTATTATATTTTCGTGCATACCCAAGTCGTTAGTTCATATTAATGTATATTATTTTATAGTTAAAAAAAAAAAAAATGGTTTTGCGTAGCTCAAAATCGTTTTAATCGTATAACGACGACACACTATTTTATACTCGTAATAGCAAAAAAATAAAATAAAATAAAATAAAATAATGGGTTTTAACGAAAAATCTTCGCACGACATTTAATCCACCCGGAAACGATATTTATTCGGAACAGCTGTTTCGGCAATTTCATTCGGGTAAATATCATATTACGATTCACGAGATCGTTTTGAAAAACTGTTGGTGCACTAATATTAATATTATTATTATTCTTACAGCGGTTTTCTTAGTTCGTGCGCGACGATAATAAATATAATAAAAATATTGTTATCATCATTATTGTATAAATGTAATCATAATAATAATATTATCCCGTCCGACGAAGACGTCTGCCATCGTCGTCGCAATCTCTTCGGGAAATCGTAACGAATACGCTTTACTTTAACTAAAATATAAGTCGCGTTTCTCGATTTAAAATAACGTTTCGTAAACAATTATTATTATTATTATATTGCGTTACGACTTGCGGTCGTCGTGTGACGTATACCGTGGTATACGTACAAGTACTGAAATAATGATTTCTATATGATACACTTCCGTCATCTAGCGATGACGACGCGTATTATGATAATATAATTTGAATGACGGAAACCGCGCGCTTTCTGCGGACGATGATAAAGCTTCAGATGATAAATCGGTGTACCTACCTACACACAAAAATACAAAACCGTTTATTTAACTGTCAAGTATATTTTTTTTTTATTTTTTTTTTTATTTTTTATCCCTGGCGAGTATTATTGTACCTACCTATTGTGTTTGTGAAAATGTGAACGCGCGAGCTTTATCGACGATTCGGTCGCAATGTAAAAAAACTGAGTACCACATGCAGTTAGTACTCTATAAATTATTAATAATAATAATAATAAATTAATTATAATGAAATAATTGTATTATTATAATTATTATGAATTTTAGTTTCGGATTGACGATCGTCCGAAGAAAATTTCTGCTGGAATAAACGCGAGAACAATGCGAATGTACACACAGATGCGATGTTTTATATAATATAATAATATAATATTATACTTATACTGTAACGCGTCGTCGTGTGGGCATAATACAGATAAAGTTGTCACGAGCAATCGTACAACAATGATAACAATTTATTATTTGTTATCAAAAAACGACGAGTCGACAACGGTACAATAATATTATATTGTACTAGGACGCGTGTGACGACGGAGAATAATAATATTATTATTATTATTATTATTATTATTATAATATCATCATGTAGTAAAGTAAGACGAACTAGTACAGTTGTACGGTATTATAACGTGAAATATTATTGTAATACGCACAATACTATTTTGTCCGTTTTGGTCCAGTGTAAAGGCGAGTATACAGTTAGAAAAAACGTATCATTTTATATTATATTATCATGTACGATCGTAATAAATTGTTATTGTACCGCGAATTTATTTATTATTACAATATAATATAATATATTATATAAATATAGCTTATAACAATAATATTTTGTTATTATACGTCGCCTCGTACGTGTGCGTACACCCGATAAATACGAGAGCATTGTTAGTAATAAACGTACAATAATATTATTATCGTATATATTTATTGTGCCTTTATGTGTGTGTGTTTTATTTGAAGACGTACGCGACTTGTATTTATTATACGATAAAATTATATTGTACCTAATGACGGTAAAACGTATTAATAAATCGTTAGAATATTATTATCAAACGAACCGAACCGAGTTAGTATTATTAATAAGTGTTATACATTTTATACAACGACATTATTAAATCGTTTTATCCTGAACCAGCTCGGATTAAACGACCACGGTCCAACACAATAACATTGACAATAATATTATTATTAATATATAGGAGGTGGGTAAACGATTTTTCACTCGCCTTAACGCGCGAAGAACGAAAAAATATAAAAAATAGAGATCGAGCCTTGAATTTTTAAGTTTTTAAGTCTTCAGCCTTCATTTTTTACATTTTTTAAATTTATCATACAAAACAACTTTTAACGTTTTAAATGAATTTTATAGATTTTTTTTTAAAAAAAAAAATCTGTTCTTCGTGCGGTATTATTAAAAATTGAACAAAAAATTTCCTTAAATACAATATATTAATAATATATTAAATTCTATAATATTATCAAGTATTTTGGTTTTTTAAATATAATAATATGAAACTAGTGTTAAATTTTGTCCACTGTACCTAAATATACAGTATTTTTTAGGTACGTAATGTTATTTTTTAAAAATAAAGAAACCCAATTCCTACAAAAAATTTGTTTTTATTTTAACAAATACGCATTTCGAAGTTCAAGTCTTCATCATCCAGTACTCAGTATACTAAACTAACCAGTAGTTGTTTAGCACTGATGATGAAAACTTGGTCTTCGAAATGCGTATTTGTTAAAATAAAAACAATTTTTTTGTAGAAATTGGGTTTCTTTATTTTTAAAAAATAATAAATTCTACAAGTGACTCAACACCAAAATTTTTAAAGGTAATGTTATGTTTTCTTGTTCAGATTCGAATTTGGCACTATTTGGCACTTGTTTGGTCATCGAAATCCAAACCTCGTATTAATAAATATTATAATATTCGTATTCGCGAGCGTGTTATAAACAATTTAAAATATATATTATTACGATAAGAACGTATATTTTTAAGTTTTCACCGCGGTCAGTCACTTAGGACACTGATACGTCCGTACGAAATTTACTGATGGACAGATTCTGCACGAGTGTATTATAAATATTTTATTTATTTTAGGTACTTATATATTATCATTATAACATTATATATAGTTTTATAATATTATGATTGGTATCGTAAAAAGAAAGCAAACACTACGAGCGCGTAACGACTAATACGAGGAATAATAATAATAATAATAATAATAATAATAATATGCCTATATATACCAGTACCGTGGTAAATGTCAATGACAAACGACAATAGTGCACCTGTTTCCCATCGAAATCTCACGAACCAAATACACGAGTGCCCTCCTATTGTTATAACGATCGATAACGTGACGAATTCGTCCGGTATTGTGTTGTACGAAACAAGCCGCAAAAAACACATTATTTATTACATTACGCCTTGGCTACCGGTTGTTTCTCGGCCGCAACTTTATCGTCATTCCCTCTTCTTCGTCTCGTTCTTCAGCGTAATATTATAACAACCGCTACCACGTTCATCATAATATTATAATATATACATACTCGTATATGTATTATGCGTATGATACATTATTATATTTTCCATTCATATTAATTCATACGTAACATATTATATTGTACTCCCCCTGTCGGCGTCCGTCATCAATCATCGTCCGATAAAAATCATCTCGAAATAAACGGAGGAAAAAGAATATTGCGGATTGTTATTTCGTGTTATATATGATATTATTATGTTAACAGTAAAAATTTCTGTTTTTTTTCCTTACTCTAAAATAGTATCGTTTATCAACGCCGTAAATACACGTTATACAAGACAAGTATAAGTGTTAGAAAAAAAAAAAAACTGAGAAATCGGAAAAATAAAAAACGTTCGCTTTGACGTCTGCACCGTTTTATTTCTTTATATACATAAACAACGTTCTCGAACAAAATCCTCGACGATAATTTTACGCCGCAGACGATATCAAAAATATTAGGGGAGAAAAAAATAAATAGAGTCACTAATAATAATAATTATTATTACTGTCGGACTTTTAGAATTTCGTCTATATTATAATATCGTTTATTTATTACGATTCGCGAAACGATAAAATGTTATTTCAAGAGTTCTAACAAATTTCTTAATCTTATCTCCCGCAGCGGACTATTTTAGATAACAATATACTCGTATAATAATACAATATATTATATTATTATAACCAAATAAAATTTTCAAATCTCCGAGTTCATAATTGCCCGGGTTATTGTGAAATTTAATTCGTCGAAATTTCAGTTTTCTATAGAAAAATCCCGTTTTTTCATTATTTTTTGGTCGTTATTCCTATCGCAAAGGGTGTCAATTTGGAGAGAAATTCATAAAACGAAATAAAGTACCTAACTGGAAATATAATATTATGCTATTCGTGAAAATCGGAGGGGTAAAAAAAAGGTGTCTTCGGACATTCGTTTCGCTCAAAACCTAAAATAACGAGACGATGGACGATGAACGTTTATCGAACCGCACTTATATATAATATATAATACGAATCCGAACTGGACATTACACGATGCATTACATATTATTATAACGTTATAATATTACGCGGTTTAAAAAAAAATCGACGACCTTCCTCTATACGATGAGTACCTCTACATGTTACATTATTTATTATTTCTATATTATACGCTCGCGTTATATCGTAATGTATATTTGATATTATTGTCCGGTTAATCGGCCGCCGACCAATTCTCATCTTTTCGGTCGGCGGCCATGACTGACGTAATATATCGCCGCTGTTCGAGTCGAACAAAATAATATAAAAAAAACTATATACATTATTATATACACACACAGATACAACTCGAGTACTGTTAACAATATAACAATAATAATGATTGCAGCGTGCAAAGGAAAACGATAATAATATATACTGTTTTTTCATTAACCTAGTCTCGACGCGTGCGAAGGTCCGAGAACTGACGAAACGTAATGGAAATAATTAATTAAAATTACCATTATCAGTGTGTAATTATAATGATAAACTCCAAGTCTCTATGTAAACACATACGTAGGTATATACAGCGGTATAACAGCGAAATATTTGTAACCTTAAACTGTACGCTATTATGTTATACATCCTATATATTATTATTGTATAGTCTGCTTGTATAGAAAAAAACCACTGGTGCCAAAATTATTAGGATAAAATGTTTTTGGGAATTTTGGAATTCATTTGGAAAATGGAGGTCTTCGAGTACCCTCGTTTTACCGAAAATTCAGTATATGAAATGCGCGCGTTAAATATTTCATATTACACTTTTGAATCGCGTTACGTTTAATTATACCAAACGTGATGACTTCATGTTTCTCGACGTTTTTTTTTTTTTTTTATCTATATAATATCGTCGTGCATTGGTATTAAAGTTTTCAAAATAAGTATTATGGTGGTCCGACCGCAACTACGGTAGCGGTTTGGTTGAAATCAGACCGCGATTAAGTCGACTCTGCAGGTGACCGATATAATATAAGCGAATATTTGATAATAAAATAAAAACATAATAAACGTGCGTTTATTATAGTTAACGTGAAAATATAATAACGTATTAAAAAAATGCATATAATAACTGCAGTAATACGAACAACAAGTACGTCGACGTCATAAATCATAATAAATTCTATAATACGTACATATATCGTGTATTATATTATAATATAGCAGCAGTAGTTTGCGGTTTAAAAAATATAATAATGATAATAATATTATGATATTATTGTTTCGGTCGATCGTCGATGATATAGCTGTAAATCGTCGGTGCGAAAATAATAATAATATTCTTTAAATTCCATAACCGCATTAAATTATACGTTTTGGGCTCCGGTATAAATACTCGTATAACTTTCAAATTTATGGTACATGTTTTTAACGTGGTAGGTATATACAATGGGACAATCACTTTCGTTAAAAATGTATACTATATAATATATAATTATAAAGAAACAAAAACAATAATTTAATTCTATAATACGCTGTATCGATCGTTCGATCATGCCTAATAATTTCTATTATATTATAATAATATTTAGAACGCAAAATCTTTCTGACCTATATATTAGATATCGATATATCATATTTCATTTCAACGATCCGTTTTAAGACGATCCCGCAGATATCATAGGAATGTTATCATCAAACTAAGAAAATAAACGATTTTTTTTTCTTACAATATTTTTGCCGTCGAACGGTACCATAATAATATTATGTGGTATATTCTATTCGAATGAAATAATACCAATGTGATATATTATTATGATATACGACCAAAAGGTATATAAAAACGCGTTTGAAAATAAAAAGTTTTCAAAAATATATTATTATTATTGTAGTACGTTTATACGTTTCGGAGATTTCAATAAAAATAGGGTATATAGGAATAAAATAGTATGTCCGCAAAAAAATTTCAAAAAAAAAAAAACTTCTGGACTCGTCCCGAAGAAATTATCGATAACTCGATGACGTCGACACGATAAATCGCCGCGTACGTCCGTTTTATAATACGACATGTCGGTTCGAGTGAAAAATACGATTCGCCGTCGGATTTCGTCGAAGAACGTCATCATAACGTACGAGGGTACAAAATATATAAATAAAAAAATATAAATAAATAAAAATATATAAATAATAATATTACACACGCAAACATTTTCACGGGTCAGCAAGGAAATTCTTCTTATTCTCGCCGGTCGTATTATTAAATATTATTATTATTATATAAAACTGTAGAGCAATACGCAACGAACTTGGCCGGTTTCGCGTCATTAAAGAGACGTCCTGTTATTCAACCGATATAATAATAATATTATATAGACGAGCAAAATTAATAACGAATAATAATAATATTATACATTTAAAATCGTGCTCGATACAGTGTGTTCGTTTCCTTCGATTCGTTTTTTATCAATTTACCATCCTATATAATAACAATATTATCGTCCTCGCGTGATGTTAATATTGTCGTAAATTATTTTAACGGATTCGCGGTCATAATATTATTAATGTTAATAAACGACGAGAAAACGCGCGAAGTCGGTCGCCGTTATTATTCTAATAGGGGTATAAATATTAAACGTATTATTTTTATCATTCGCTCGCTCTGCGACGGACCATCACTCTCGCGGTTTAACGTTGAAAATTATTCAAAAACATTATACGTTTCGAATATTTAACGTCATCGTTATTTCAAAAATATTTTAAATATTGAAAAAATTCGTTCCGTAGAATTTAATACGGTCAAAAGTCGTTAGATTATAATATGAATCGAGCGCGGTTAAATATATTTAAAAATTCCTCCCAGATGTTTTAATTTTATTTACCATAATTTATATATATAATGAAAAAAATTTTAAAAATGTCAAATTCGAAACGAAATTATTATAATTTTTTTTTTTTTTTACATAATACGATTTAACGCGGTCGGCATCATATTATAGAATTTAATTTTAAATGAAATACAATACAAAAAAAATATATCCGAACTCGTTTTGTTGTCGTTATACTTCCGAAAGTTTATAAATATAATGTTATAAGTTTAACTTTGTTACGAGTAGGTATAGGGGTAATATTATTATTTTTATTATAAAAATGTTACCTGAACCGTCTCTCGTGTTCCCAATGAACTGCATATGTTACGCATATTATTTTTACGGTTCAAATACTATAAATGAAATATTATGTAAATCATTCGCGCTAAATACACACATTCGTCTACATGCAATATACGAGTATATCACTTTTTTACAGTGTCACGGTTTTAAATCGCCAAAACGTTATATCGTACTTACAATATCTTGTGGCTCGAGTGCATTACTCCGCCGCCACCCATAAATCTTTGACTGGTACCGTCCGAACGGTACATTTAAATTTTGTAAATCGTGAAATATCACAATGCGCGTTTTCTTTACCCTACCAAGTATAATATTAATTATTATTTATCGATAAATTTTATACAATATTACAATAATCAATCGAATTGAATAATAATTCTTCGAACCATGTGAATTATAATTAAAATATTTTTATTCGAACACTTCAATTTTAAATATAAAATTGTTAATTATTAAGATTATCGCGTTTATTACTTGCGAGCTGGAATTCAAATTTTATAATTACAAATAATCACAAATATGTGTTGTATGTTCGTTTGAAAATTGTAATAATTATAATTAGAAAGTATTATGATAAAATGGAATTCGATATGATAAAAATACATTCTTCGCTTCGCTCTGCGGAATCTAAAATAACAACGAATAAACTTGTAATAATTTAAAGGTACCTTATTAATACCAATTCAAACTAATTCACCAGTATATGACCTCGTCTACAAATTAAGCTATTATTAATTCGTATATTAGACGTGTTTCATTACAAAATATTATATTATTATATTAAACACATTATAACGCTTTAGCGTATTCTATACATGAATATTAATTTATACTTTAAATTTTAAAAATAACTTAAATTCAAGACGTACGTTTTGTTAATATTTACACATTTATAATATTATTGATATGAAAAAATATTTAATACCTAACCGGTAAAATTTAATATATTTATTTTTTAATATGTTATATAATATCATCTATAAAGAATTTGAAAATAAAATATGAATATATTAAAAAAAAATTTAAAAAAAATTAATAATTAATTCCAATTAAAATTGTTAATACAAAAAAAAAAGAATAAAAAATGATATAAAAATATTATGTAAACAGAGATTAAATATAATACTGTACGAATAACATATTATCAATTTATCATTTTGCTTATAGAAGTCATAATTTTATGGTTTTTATGTCTATTTAATATTGCAACGCTATATTATTACACTTATATAACATACAATCTTATTCATACCTGTATATGTGTATAAATATTAAATATATTAATAAAAGGAGACAAATTTGTTACGAGTCGTTTGTTGACTAACAATTCGAAATTTATAGGTATAATATATTCTGTTATTATTATACGTTTGAACGAAATATAATATAAAAGTGTAATAATTCGCATTCGTGAAAAATTGAATTAAGTTCGTCGTTTATTATTTATTTTTTATCAAAACACTAAAAACAATAAGTTTTTTAATACGTATAGGTACTATTATGTAGTAAATTTCAGACATAAAAAAAAGTAACTATCTCGCCGTGTTTTCTGTCAACGCATAAAAATTTAATTAGAGACCTCTCCGACGACGGTCATAAAATAATTTGATAATATAATCTAAAATTCACGGGTAATCGTGAATTATATTACGTACCAAGTGTATATAGGCACCAACGTAATCGCATAAAATATGTATTTTAGAAATATGCGTGCTACGCTTTATATAATGAATTCGAGTTTACGCGCGTGTACCTATAGCCTATAGGTAGTAAAATTTTTAAATTGCGCAGTATATTGCGCACACGAATCAATAATTTATACCTATTTAGATATTTCGGTGTACGACTAAATGGAATAAAATAATAATTATAATATAAAACTCTACCTGTATGAGTAAGAACGAGATCACGGCGTACTGGCATCTGTAAAAATAACAAACAAAACAGAAATTAGTTTTTATTTTATTTATTTATTTTATTATTATTGCGATTATACGTTTTTTTCGCAAAAAATCGCCGTATTTTATACAAAAAAAAAATTATTTGATTCGCGAATGAATATTAAATATAATACACGAGCCAGCGTTATTTAACCACGTGGGTGGCGCGTATTTGACGAGTGTTTAAATGGAAGGACATCGTCATATTATTATTATTATTACGTAACTACTATTGTAATCATTAATCATATTATGTATAGTAATTAATATTATAATATAATTTCTGACGGCTTCTGTTAGAGAAGAACATAATCGTTCAGATCGGTAAACATCGGCACCCGAGAAATGTGTCACGACGACTTTGTTCGTTTGTCGACCATTGTTTACCCGTAACGGATGTATTGTTTAGACGGAAAATCGCGTTTTAATGGACACGTCGATTTTCCTCACGAACCGTACGCATCACACGATAATAATAACATCTCGGATTCGTTCGCATTCCTGCAACGTTATAATTTATATGGGCGTATGATTTTTTTTTTTTTTTTTTCCCCACCTCGGAGTCCTTATTTTGTCACCGTAAATCGAGTCGCACGATTTAATTTAACGGGTACTCTACCTGTGTACCTGCACGAAGTAAATACTCTCTGAATTTCTATCTGAATTATAATAATAATCGAACAAGAGATACCGTGCAGAGACCGGATGAGGTCAGCTTATTAATAATTCCTCGAGGGTTCTACCGCGTATAGCTCGCAGAGGATAGTCGACGCGTGTCCGTTGAAGTCCGACACTTTACCCCGCGGCCGGTGGAAAACTATTTCCGATTATGTTATCACTGTAATATAATATTATTATTATTATTATTATTATTATTATTATTATTATTATTATTATTATTATTATTATTGTATAAACACGTGTCGGGTCCGGAAACGCCGAAAGAAACGGAAGCGTGACGGCGTAAAGAAGACGAAAAATAATATTTTATATATTTACCGTATATAAACAATAATAATAATTTAAATTATTCTATATTTCGTCGGAAATTTTTGCGCGCGAATATAATATATTGTTGAATTATTATAATGATATATAGCATCGAAACGACGATATTATAATGTAGGTACCTATATAGTATTTTCCCGAACGGTAAAATCGGCGATGCGACCGATGCGGTGGCGGAGCGTTTTTCCCGACATGCCACTAGCCTAACTTTGCGGTAACGGTACTGTTCCCGTCGGGTTTAGGCAGCAGTCGCGAGATGCGATGCGTACTCATCGGACTGGAAAATAGTCAGTTTTCATTGTTGTTACCATCATCATCATCATCATCATCATCATCATCATCACCATCATCTTAGTCGTCTTCGTCATTACGAATATATTATTATTTATTCTTGTTTACATATTTACAGTTTATATAAATTTATATGTATATAGATCAAAATAATAATAATATTATACAGAATGTATAATTATTATACGAATGATAATTATTTGGTGTTTGCGACCCATATAAAATATTATAATAAATATACACACGGACGGAAACGCGTTCGGATCGTGTTTACGTATTTTTATACGTTTTTCAAATCGCCGACAGACATATTATTATAATAATATTATTTATAGCCGTTCGATATATATAATAATATTTTCAAAACGAGATCAACTTTTCGTGTGATAAAACACACCTGATATCTATTTTTTGTTTTTTTTTTTAGTTTTTAACTTTACGTCATTATAATGTTATACTCGTAAAAAGTTTAAAACTCCGAAGTGTTTGATATGCCCAAAACAATCCTCGCACGTATACGAGAAGAGGTACCCCACCCGAGTGTCGTATAATCCTGAATGGCCGAATTTGTCCGAAAAACAAATAGCATAATAAAATGAATTTGACTACATTATTATAAATACGTATATTATATACGTGTGTTTTTTTTCTCCTCCATCATTTCCCTCGTATAATGATGGTTACTGCGAATGGAACTACTACCGAATCGGCATAATAGGCGGAAATACAGGGTGTGCTAAGGTCCTATATATATTAATGATAAAAATAAAAATCGCTTCAAATATTCTAGAAGATTTCACAAAATTTTATAATATTATTTTAGAAAACGTTAAATTTATGTACACGATTCATGACTGGATAGTCTCCTTTTTTCCAAATATTATAATATAATAACTTGTATTTTATTTTAAATTAAAAGACAAATACATATTTAAATTTTTAATTTATGTACAAGAAATATCTTATTTTTTACTATAATATTATAGAAATTCTTACATAATTAAAGTAAATAATAATACGATTATTAAAAATATAGCATGACAGATTTTAGATGAAATAAAAAGTATTTGTTTATTTACATATAGAATTATATACCTACAATTATTTTGACTATTAAATTTGTATAGAATTTTCGAAGTAAAATTTAAAATTAATTTATTAAAGGTCGAAATCGCGCGTGTTATTTTATGCATTTATCATCCTTTGACTTTCGTTAACATACTTATGGCACACTTTAATGTTGTTCCGCCTATGCAAATCGGCCATAAAAACAATTGATTCGCACGACGCTAAGTAGAACGCGTTTTTATGTGCTACAAAATAATAATAATATTATCTGGTGCACTGAGATGCGATTTTGAACGAAACAAATTATACTACTCGGCACGGCGAATATCGGTTTTATGAATACGATTATTTTTGCAAAATCGATCGACCACGAAACGTTCGTCAACGGATATCTCACCGACCGACGGCTTGGCGTATTTTTTTTTCTTTGGTACCCGATTTAATTTTTCGTACGTGTAATCATTACCCCGAGCGGCTTTTAAATTTTATTATTATTATTATTATTAT
>JAIUCT010000012.1:6948019-7003993 GCA_021307375.1 Tetraneura akinire | reverse complement strand
AAAAAAATAATTATTATTGCTATATTATACGGTTAAAAATGACAAAATAATAAATTCGATTTAAAAAATAAATAAATAAATATAAAAAAAACGCAAACGTTTCTGTCGGATTTGTGTTAAACTAATGTTTTACATCATTTTATCATCATCGAAATTACAAATCATTTTGATAAAACTCGGCGCGTGTATAATATATTAAACCGGACGTGAATATTGTGAATAATCATAATAATAATTGCGGTATATTATTATGATAAACACGAACGGACCATTTTTAATGGTATCGTAATATCGTATACACATATATATATATATAATAATACATAAACACTATTGTTTCATCATAAAAATACGCTCAGTTAGAAAATAAAAACGTAATAATAATAATAATAATAATAATAATAATAATAATAATAATAATACTATTATTACATACATATAATTATTATAATATATTTTATAGTGTGTAAGATGTTATGATTTATGAACAATATAACGTCTTACGTTAAAACGATCTGATTGCTTTAACCTAGTAATACAGTTTGATATATTTTACGTGACATATATAATTTATGCGAACGCGTTAGATTCGAACAATATAAAACCGTACATATTATGTATATATAAATGTACGGTTCAACGATGGGACGAGGAGGAAAAACACGATTATTATTCTTAGTGTAATTAGAGCGATCACTGACCAATAATATTATTTTAGTATAATAGTCGTTTAAAAATTGATTTGTGTGTACAGTAAAAGTATAAAAATACTGGTAAAAACAGGTAAACACAGGTAAAAATATCGAATTACAATCTGCGCGTATATAATATATAGAGAGAGAGAAGAACGCGAATTCAACGACCGTGGCTCTGCCATTTTGTTTTAAGGGATTTGCATTGTATACGTCAAAATAACACAATATTCAAAATCGGAATTATATATATATATATACTTGTATATTATCCGAGATCGAAATTCCAAAGACAATGCGTTTATAAAATATTCAATTCTTTGTAAACTCGACGAATCGAACGCAAAACTCAGAGATTCCTGCCCGGATAATAAATTATACAAAATAATAAATACCTACCTATACGGAATGTACAGAAGAAAACTGCAAAATGTCTGGCCGTAATACGAGGTTTTAGCGGTTATATTATTACGATATTATACCTTTAAACACTGTGTGGTAATATTAAAATATTATAATTTATAATCAAAAATCAATTACTATATTATATAAATAATGTGTATAATAGGTACTTTCATAACAGTCACTGAATAACCAGAAGGGACACCCGATGAGATAATCGATACAAAACTTTAAAAAAAATCATTCCGGTGCGTCCACAAACCGATTTAATACAATTTTCCGATTGTTATGTCGCGCTGGTATTTGTAAATTAATATATTATTATAATTATTTTTTTTTTTTAATAATCCACCATAATCTTATTAGTATTGCCAGAATAACAGAAAAAAATAAATTATCGTTATACCGCAAGTTAGGTTAACCTCCAATATATGTGTACAATAACCATATAAATTATATTGTCATATCTATAATATCCTCTGTGCGGTAAAAGTGTTTCTTCCGGTTATTATCCGTACAACAAGACAACAAATCGAGTTTAGTGGACGGCGTATTATGATTTATAATAATGTAAACGATTTTACCATTATGTTATGATATTATAAGAAGTCGCACAAACGAGTTTACGCATAAAAAAAATAAAAGCGATCAGTTTCGGCGTACGCGTAATAATATTATAAGCGACGTATTATATCGTATTATTATCATCGTCACCTCGTCCAGCAATAATAATAATAATAATAATAATAATAATAATAATAATAATAATAATAATAATAATAATAATAATAATAATAATAATAATAATAATAATAATAACTATAATAATAATAATATAGTTATATTATTACATGTGTTACCGTGTGTTCGCGGACTTTTGTCGACAAAAGCACTCTTGTATTGTTAAGTTTTATATTATATATCATTATTGTATACGGCCGGTCGGCATTGAAAGTCACATAGGTATTATTTTTGGTTCCTCCCCCACATTTCTTTATTTCTCCGTTGAAACACCGAATCGGCCTCGTCACGATATAACATTATGTTATTAAAATATCATACTCGTATATTATAATACATACATATATCATATTATTAAAAGTGTCGTGTTAATACATCTCTTCTTGACCATATTACCATATAGGTAGGAGGTAACCACTACGTCTAATGTCTATTATTACTTTTTAATCGTGCTACCGAACGCGTCATTTCGTCACCAATAATCTCGTTTAGCTCCCGGTCGGTTTTGGTAGTCTTTTTCTTTTCCATACGGTTAGGTACATATTATTATTATACCGTGAGAGAACGTCGCCCGGTTTAAACTTTTGGCGTTTCCCGCGCACGTTAAAGTAATATACTTATACCTATTATAATGTTATCAAATTATTGTCATGCAAATACGTACGCGCGCCATTATTTATCGTCTATATACTTTATGAGATTATTATTATTATTTTATTATAGAAAATTACGCGTGCGATTCGATTCGATAGACGCGTTGACCGTAACACGAACGAAATATATTACGAGTACCTGTATACCGATAATATAATAATAATATTATTATAACATCATAACTACTATATAATAATATAATAATTCTGATAGCGGTATGATAATAAATGTACGATGTATAATATTAATATAAAAGAAGAAGGCAATTGCTTCGGAACGAGAAAAAAAAACGTTCCTCCTCTTTCTGAAGATAATATTTTAGAAAAAAAAAAATAAATATATATTGTGAGTTTGCATAATAAAATAATATTTTATTATAACACACTCGTGTGTGTACGAATTGTTTCACCGTTATAATGTTATAATATTGTACACGCCAAAAGCGAAAAAGTATAGAAAAAAAAAAATATATAGTGTTATTATTTTGAAACGAACCGTTTTTTGACGTGTTGTAAAAACGCGCACAATCACGCGGAGGATTCCGACTGCGGACCGTATATACGATTGTTGTTTGGCGGAACGAGGATAAGATATTATGAAAAAAACCAAAATCTTTCCGAACGTGTACCGAACAATGATACACATATTTTTGAGCATATCCGTTCGGCAAAAATGACATACAACAACAATTTTTTTTTTTTTTTTACATAATATTATATACTCGTATTATGGTTGAAATCCCGTGAGAACGTGACGCGGGCGATGGGCAAAAATTGCGAAACATTTTCATTGAATATGTATACGTTTCAAAACGGAAGAATTAAATGAAAAAAAAAAAATCAGTATTTTAAAGATATTTTCTCCGAAATGACGAAAATTCGTAATACATCTCGAAAATACGCCGCGTTTATGATAAATTATTTATACGCGTTTTCAGTAAAAAAAAAAAAAAAAACAATTATATCCGTTTCTCGAATTCGTACGTATAACGTTTTACTTAGGCATAATATTAATATGTATAGTATCAAAATAATCAAAAATTAAGAAATTTTCAAGTCATTCGAGTTAATATTTTAATCGTATACCTACGCATCTTATCGGACTATTCTCAACGGGCATATAACAATGATATAATATATACTTACACGCGAAAAGTAACGTTACAATGTGGACATATTTTTGTGTACATGTGTTGTACCTATATATAACCTGCACGCGTACATATACGGAGCAATAATAATATTATAACACAATAATAGACGATAATAGTATACAACACGTTCGTGTATACACACACATTACATTATTATAATATATTGTACCGTTTAGAATGGCGAAAATTCCTCAACGGGCACAATAGGAATATAATATTACATTACGTGAAAAACGTGTCATCTGTCAGTAAATACATATATATAGCATAATATGAACGATTCGAATCATAGGTATATATATATATATTATTATTATTATTATTGTGTATATAATATATGAATGCGTACAGCGGGAAATGACAAAATTCGTCAAGTCCTCTCTCGGTTTATTTGCAATACAATTCGACCGGAACACAATAGCTGTATGTTATTATCAACATTATTATTATGATTATGATTATGATTATGATTATTATTATTGTTATAATATATATAGTATATACGCGTGTTAGTTTTTCGACCGATTCCATAATGCCGATATACGACGAAACAAGCGTACGGGGAAATAAATAAGGACAGACGCCCGTCGCACGTATGAAAAGATATGGCATAAATATAATGTATATATATCTGTGTGTGTGTGTGTGTGTGTATAAGAACGAATGAAAAAAAATCTATATATATATAAATACTCCGAATAAACACCGTTATGCGATACGAATGTATAACAACAATATATGTGTGGAAAATCGTAATATTGTATAAACATATATGTATTATAATAATAATAATAAATAATAATAATAATAATAATAATAATAATAATAATAATAATAATAATAATATATAATATATTTGGATAGTGCGTGTTTTTGTGCGAACGCGTGAAATGTCAGTGCACGCTTCTCGAAGTTCGGTAGGTTGATATTACTATTATCATTACTTACTTATACTTACTTATACGTACGTAAAACTGTGTACAATCCTAAATTGTTATTATATGAAAATTAAATGTTTATCTGTATAACTGTTTTTACTTTTCTCTATAGCCTTACGTCATAATCGCGCGGCTCCGTCAGTCATAGTTTTGGTTATCTCGTTATAAATGTCGGACAGGTTTTATATATTTTTCCCCGCGGTCTATGTTCAAATAAAGATTATACGACTTACACGACGAATATAATAATATAAAATACACAGTGGATTTTGAAATGATAAGAATACAAATATTTTACGATAATATGCACGTATAACGCGCGCGTGTAAAATAATAATTCATTCGCTAAACGTGCACGGTAACGAGATAACTCGCGTGAGTACGATTACCGCAGATTACTCTATATTATAATATGAATTATATTTAGTAGGTATATATTATGGTTACTATAGGTTAGGTATATGGTTATAATACCGTGGGCCGTTTATTAGAATCGTTTATTTTCTAATAACGAATTGATAATAATATATAATATTAATAATATTATAATATTATCTGCAACCATTATTATTACGTCATAACGGAATATCGATGGACACACGCGTTTCAAAAACGTGATTATAGTGATTACAATAAACGAACTCTATATCGTATAACTATGTTATTATTTGCATTTACGTGCAATTTATAAGTACACACAACATAAAATAAATCTAATTTGTATTATAATACGAACGATAATATTATGAATGAATTTGAAACAATGTTTTAAACAATTATATATGTGTAATAAAACAAATAACTACCTATATATAATAATATTATATGTTCGCCGAAATAACACGACGGGTTGTCGAGTATGGACGAAAAGACGAAGCTTTGCGATATGAAGCACGTCTATTCTCTATATAATACGAGTATATTATTATTATATATTTATATATATAATGTAAGACGTCTTCGATCCGGCGAGACAAATGGAAACGAGAACGCGCGGGTTTCAACGGGCGTTAAAGTCTCCGTGTAACGTCTGCAAACGCAGAGTCGATTTTTATACTAGATGTTTATAGGTATAATTATAATATATAGTGTCAAGTGTACGTTATAAGGTGTGCTAAATTATATCATATTAGCGGTATATATGTATAATTTAAATTTGTTTATATAACTTATTGTCACCTTAAAATTCTTAAAAATATTAATTTTGCAAGTAATTAAAAAAAAAAAAAATCAACTATTTGTTTGTAAAACGATTATATATGTTGGTCAATTTCATGTTTAAAATAATGTTTTTGTGGGTTACGACAGTTGGCCTTTTAACCATCGATATAGTGTCAAGTGTACGTTACAAGGTGTGCTAAATTATCGTATTCTCGGTACATATAATAATATGTATTACAACAATTTATCCGCGTATAATATATATAACAGCTAGCAAAGTATAATGACATTATATAAACTTATCGTCGTGTACGTGTCGATTTCCATATCCAACTGTCTGTAAAATATAATATAAATATATATAGGTACCTTATAACAATATGATATCGTTAAAACAATGGACGGATCGTGGTCTAGGGGTCTGTGCACCCTATTTGCGTGTCTGCGATCACCACGCAGATCGCGCACAAAAGATTCAATTAGTTCGTTTCCAATTGTTTAGATTTTTTTTTTTTGTGTTTTCTGGTAAAAAGACAATGCTGCTGCGGTCGCAATATGCGTTTTATATTATTATAATCGCGGAAACCGTGCACGCCGCACGTATATTTCGTTTCGCGGTGGCGGGTGCGCGAATGACAATTGTCGGCAAACGTTTGCATCGTTAATAAAACGATAAAAATACGAATATAAGAAAAAAAACTGAAGAACAAAAAAAAAAAAAAAAAGAAAAATCGTAATTCGATCGATGGTATATAATAATTGTTTTGGCCGGGAGAGGGGAATATACTTATAGAAAAATACTTTTCGACATTGTGGTATCGGTCGAACGTCGGTCTGTCGCACACCGGAAACGTGCAATAGATAGGTATATAGGTATATCATCGTATTAACGACGGGTCATACGCGTCGAAATAGACTCGCGCCATACGAAGAAGAAAAAAAATAACCCCTCAATCAATTGGATCACGTTTGAATCGCACCGGAATTCTTTGCGATATTTTTTCGATTTCTGGATGGACGATTCGTGATAAATATATAACGTCGATGAAATAAAAAATATATATACATATTGGTACCTATATAAAATAAAATCGAAATATACACGATCATATATCGAACGTTGAACGCGTAATTGTAGCGCGTGGGGGAGACGGAACGGCGACGAAGTAAAACCACCGCGCGATTGAGCCGTAACGCGTGTAAATTATATATATAAATATTTCCTAAATGGACAATCGGATGATTTGTGAAGCGGAAACTACTTGACATTATGAACGAACCCGTGATAGGCACGTCTCTCGCGTCTCAGGGTGAACGTACTTATTTTCGCGTTATGTGCCAATGTGTATAATGTATATATAAATGCACATATCACGAGTATTTATTATTATACTCGTATTATACGTATACAATCATTTATATATATTATATGGTCCGATTTCGTCCGTAATATATTAAATTCCTATAATTTATTAATAATAAATGATAAACGCCGAATAAGCGTAATAATATAATGTATAATTATACGTTCGCCGGTTACCGCGGTTGAAAAAACGCCGATTGTTTAACCGGATGTACGGTATTAATAATGCGATCGTATATAAAGCGTCGTAGCGATGATGATGAACCTCGTCCGCGGTCACAATCATACTCGATATATTATACTTTATACGTTACGACAGACGAGGTTGGGATTTTTTTTTTTTAATTTTAAAATTTGAAGACTGCTGTGGACTTTAATTTTTATCTTGTAACGCCATATTTTCAAAATATTTAACATTATATTATTTTAAATCTAACAATTTAAACGGGATTTATAATTCAATATTATGCCTTTTTTCCATAATATTGGTATTATATAATATATATACACAGAAAACCAAACGTAAACTCGGTGGTTTTTTTGAAAATATTTAGAAACAAAATTTTGTTTTTTAAACAATATGTTCGTATTTTTTTTAAAACAAATTTGTCGTCAAATTTGTCGTCAAAAAGTCTATATCTATATATTTTAGCAGTCTCCTAGTCTATACGAAGAACGTTTTGTTTTTATTTATTCAAAAAACGCCGTCGAATGTATGTTTATTGTTCTCGGTGTGCGAACACGCACGGCATTATACTGCAGCCGTAATCAGTAAATTAATTTCAAAATTAAAAATTTCTTTTCTCATTAGCCTAATTTTACATTATACTCGCTTCACGAACTTATAACCTTCATCGCTCGCCGAATATTCAAAATAGTACTATTGCGTATATTGTTATTATCTATTTTATGCGTCGTCCTATCACTTTTTAATTTGTGATTAGTTTATTTATGTATTGAACGCGTATTACGAGTATATACTTGTATACACGTGCACGGTAAAATTTATTATAAAGTGTGTTTATGACGTGTTGAGAAAAAACGTACCTACAGAATCTCAAACATTTTTGGAACACGAGTTTAATTGAAAAACGTCTAAACCGTGGAAAATCACCTATACTCGCGTGTAAATATATATATATATATATGTGTGTGTGTGTGTGTATAATATAATTATAATTTCATTAAATATAGAATACGTTTTTTTTTCTCTCGCAGCCTATTCTGGACGACTTTCACACAAATCGTGAAAATCGACAGACCATCATCGGATGATGGCGACCCGTTTTCATTTAAGCGATATTATATCGAGGTGCTGGCATTATAATATTATATTATATACCTATACGTTGACCAATTTATAAACATATTATACAATATAGCGAAGACGTGTAATGGCGAAAATTAAAATATTATAATACGTCGTTATGCACCTACTTACATTTTTTTTCCTCATTTTTAAACTATATTAATAATGACACGTTAAACGCTTTATCATCGTGTCCACCTCATTTGAACACGCTGATAATATTAAATGTTGTTGATACGATTTACTAAACCGTCACTTTTTACATTATATTTTATGAATTTTTTTCACGGAAATACCGTCACGGCAACACGCGAATTAATATCTGGGTGTCTGTGGGTTATGTAGTCCGTGATTTTGCCCATACACAGAATATTATATTATATTTTTTTATTATTTATGTTTTGGTTACCAGAATCGACGTGTAATATTAATTTCAGGTTAGAAACTATGTATAGCTATCGTACCAACCTAGAGGGAAAATCGAAAAAAAAATTTTTTATAATATTTTTATTAGTAAATAAAAAAAAAGTCGCATGGTATGTGATTGGATGGGCGATCACGTATATTATTATGGCCAATGATATTTTAATAAAAATACTACTGGAAAATTATGAAAAAATAAAATTCTACGTATCATTTTTAAAAATAATTCGTATAACGACGTACATGACATCCGGATTATATTGTGTTCTTTTCGCGTTTTAAATTATTGTATCAAAATAAATAAATTAATATATATTGTTTTAAAGTCTAAGTCGTTATTACCTATATATTATAATATGTTTTCAGTGAAATATAATAGGAATTCTAACCGGACTATTGCGAAATCCGCGAAACGTCAGAAAACGCATCGAAAAATGAACTTATTTATGTGTTATCCAATCATTTGTTCACGTCTATTATGAAGATTATGGCATCGAAAACGGGATACGATTCCATCCGCGTATGGTACAGCGCGTCCGGCTTTCTCCGTTCGACCATCTATACCGTGGTACAATAACAATAATAATAATAATATGTAACATGGACATAACAATAATATACGCACCCTGACCGTGCATTACGATTTTACGCAATATCCGTTTGTCTTTCGAAAACATCGCAACACGATAAAAACGTACATTTCATTATTATTTTATTCGTATCGTTTTATTAGGAATTTTATATTATAATAATATAATATTATATGTTTATGAATTTTTTAACAGACTCGGATAAATTGCTCATTATTACGATATAAAAAAAAAAAAAATTAATACTAATTATCAAGAATAAACATTCGAGAAAATTACATTCCCGATAGGTTTTTATATATATTTATATAGGATAATATTTTCTGACAAAAATTCGAATACTGCAGCGTTTCGGATAACCAATTCACGTCGCATATTGTTTATATTTAATTTTAGATGTTTACGAATTTTAACAAATTAAAATACGATTTCGTTTGAAATTCTTAAAATATTTAATATAATGCGTTATGTGTATATTTTTTACGTATTATTCGGAATATCGTCCGAGTCTGTCAATGAACAAAAATATAATATATGATTAATAATCAGCATATTATAATGATATAGAAAATATAAACTATAATAAAGTCATGGTAAAAGTACGTTACTATAATATTATTATATTTTCGGGAGTGCGAGAAATTTCGAAATAAAAATGACGTAAAACAAAACTGTATATACCTAATACACAGATATTATCCAAATACCGTATACGAACGTAATCACCAAATACGAACGGGCTGGATCGTAATTTCCGTTCGAATGATTGGATACTTCGTAATATATGGACAATATATAGGTAAGTGCGAAAAACTATACAGGTATAATAATCGAACAGTCTAACGTATACCTAGGTACAGGTTATTGGTTAGTATTTTTTTTTTTTTTACTTTGTTTTTAGTCACGTTTTTATTATATTTCAGTTCTTTTTTTTGTTTTTTTTTTTTTTTTGTTACTCGCATTTTACGCCATCCACTGTCGCTGAAGACTCCCGAATCGAAACGGTAAAAATAATGAACGATAAATCGGAAAAATTAATAAGGACGTCTTCGAGAGAGGCAATTTTCAATTGTTGCAATCTATATAGTATTATACTCGTATTATAGTGCGCGTCTTCGCCGTCGTTGCGCCGAGAATATTCTCCTCCGCGCCAGCCGGTCGGGTAAATAAGTGGTGCATCCGTTACGGTGTAATTATTCGCGCGGAGTTTTACTGATCGACCGTGCCTATTTATAGACTATTATACGTATACATAGATAGGTAAAAAATTACCGCCGTGAAAGATAAAAATGGCAAAAAAACAAAAAAATAAAAAATAAAAATAGAATGCGCGAAGGAAAAAAAATGTTTTAAATACTATATTTATACCTTAAGTTCGATAGTTTGTATAGGTATACCGACTATAACCATAAACGTGATAATACGCTTATTAATATTAATTGTCGATTGTAGGTAAACCGATACGCCCAACAATTATAATATAATAACAAATTACACATCATTTATTATTTTTATATTCAAATTAAGTTTAAGTATATTATTTGTATATCTCACGAGACACACGGTCGATAATAATAATAATGATAATATTAATGAAAAAACAAAAAAATGTTACCCTCATAGGTACTTAAAATTACGTATATATTATATATATACTCACTTTGAGAATATCATTATGGCTCTTGGGCGGATGATGGACAAACGGTGACCGCGGTTGATGACCGCGGTTGAAATAATCGAGACGAGTCTTTGGCACGGATATAATAATATCACGTTTCTGTTGGATAATCTTGCGACGTGCTGACAATTTCAAGTCGATTTTGGCACTCTGAACGTGAAAATCGTATCGGCTGCTTATATAGTTAATGCGCGTCTACCAGGGTTCGGAATTTCGCGGGATCGCGCGAACACGAGGGGACGTTATAATATATTATTTTATATCGTCCTTGTAATGCTATATACCGCGATAACGACGATTGCCGGTTAGATTTTTCGACGACACTGCGAGACGTTGTTAGAAAATAATAAAACGGCGGACGAATGGATTACTATTACGTATAATATGATATGTCTCTATTTGTGTAAAAATTACGCAAACGTATACAATAAAATATAATAAATAATATGCGAAATCCCGGTGTGACAACACGACACTGAGTGCAGACGACGGGCGATTCTTCTTCAGAACGTTCGTCTTGTCTAGTTATCGCCGGTGGACTGATGCCTGTCGGTCGCCGGATTTATAATAATAGCTATAGAGACGTTTTTACGGGAATACGCGCGGTCGCGTCTTCGCGGAACAGACGGATTGGCGGGCAAATCGGGTAGGTGTATTGTTATATACCGCGGTATACGCACATAGAATGTTATACCAATGTAACGCGTGTACGCGCGACCGTGGCGGAACGGACGCGGGAGGAAAAACGGCGTTTTTCGGTCGCGGCGGGAGAGAGACGCGACCGTTGGAACGTTCCGCGGCGGTGGTATATACCGTACGGTTCTATCCCACCGCCGCCGTAGTTGGCGAATATAATGATAATATTATTATTATTATCATCACGCGCGGGGCCCGCGACGATTTCGGCCAATAAACGCGGGGGCTACGACGATTTCCCGAGCGCGGGGGGAACGCGCGTATTATACCAGTACCAGATGAGTAAATTTTATATAGAGGTATAATAATAAGATATATACCTACATACGCGCGATACATTACCGCGGTAGTGGTCGCCCGGACAAACCTTTCTACTATAGGTACCTATATAAATATAATATTATTATAATATGACGTTTGAAGTTTGATTCTTATATTTCTTCCGTCTTCGTGTATTTCCTTCGACGTCCGCCGGTTAGTCAAAAACCAAACGATGAGAGACTCTCTCTCCCTTTGAGGATCTACGCGCGGTTCGTATAGTTTTTCAATAACTCGCGTTATTTTTGTATTTCATAAATTTAAAAAAAAAAAAAAAAAAAACTCGTCAAACGGACGTCGACGATGAAAATATCGAATTATTATTTTATTTAGTATTAATTTTTGTTTTTCTCGTATTTCAAAAGTATACAAGTTTCAATTTCTCCGAAATACGCGCGATTGTGACAAATATTCGAGGAAATATTTTCAATTTTGAGAGCCGAATGGTATAGGACACGCGTTCCGTTCAATCACCCGACCGTGGTCGACATTTCTATGTCGTATTTACATATTTGAATCTTATATTGATAATATAAAATATTTTGTCGCTTTCCACGTACAATAAATCGTTGTTAAAAAAAAAAAAAATAGTAAATAATAAAAATGTTAAATATGAATTATTTCCAAAAATAACAACACAGGCTCTGGAATAATATTTTATTACAATAATTATATGAACTCAATACGAGATGCGCATAAAAAAAATAAAATTATTATCGATAATTTTATAAAAATAAATTTGAATTATTATAAATATTTCGTGTATAGTATTAAAATTATTTAGTAAAACACGACATAATATTGGAGATATATTTTTTAAAACGTTTCACAAGGCGACGTATTAATCTTAAAAATATTACGTTTAATCCTTTATTTTTTTTTTATTTTTACAACGTTTGACATTATAATATTTATTTTTATATACGCGTTTATTAGCATCATTTTTTATACGTTTTAAGTACGATATAATAATTTAATTACGGTCAATTTTTAGTTAATTTTATGCGTGATTAAATAGATTATAATGTTAGTGATACGAGTGAAAATATTATGTGATTGTCCAATGTTTATATATTATAAAAAAAAAAAAAAGTAATAGTAGGCAGTAAAAGTGTATCATCCAACTTCAGAGAAGTGATCGTCGTTACGACAAAATGTGCGCCAGTTAACATTTATGATGTTTTACTTTGAAGTTTAATACCAAATGGCAAATATAAATGACTATTTTTTAAACGTTAAACATTTATCATGTAATTTTCCAGTTAAATATACAGTTTTTGAATAAAACTATATTATAATATGTTATTTTTTTTCCTAACTAACCGAACAGAATAATTAAACGTAATAAGACAAAACGCATTAACCTATATAATTATTATATATTAAAATAAACGCAATGTTATGTGCTATTTTTAACGAGATAAATCGGTTATAACGGCTTATTGATTTGAAAAACTATTGAATATATTTTTATTAAAAATAAATAATTAATAAATTTTGTATACCGTCGAATAAAAATTTTACACAAAAACATAATAAAATTGACAATATTATACTTTGAATAAAAAAAATAAGAAGAAGAATATTTGTTAAATCGATATCTTTAATATTATTATGGTAAATTTATCATAATATAATTTTTATAAATATATATACAGTTATTTGTGAGCACAAGATAAACTATTGAATTTCGTATCAAATAATATTATAGAATTTCAGTTTTCTCAGAACTATCTGCAATCCGTTGAAAGACATTTTTCTTTACATTATAGTTTAAATCCCTCGAAACGCCCAGACCGCTTTTAATTAATAATTTCAAGGCATATACGCTTACGCGAATAAGAAACCGCACAGTTAATATATAACAAAATCGAAAACATCCTCTTTTGATTTAAAATGTTCTCGATGAATTATAAACCGTAGTGTCACTGGCTCACTGCATTATGTTTGTACCAATAAACGTCTTTCTTTGATCTACCTACGTACACGTTAGTGTATTACTATACAATCTCAAACCTGTATGTCCCTTATATAGTTATATATTTATTCATAGTTTACGTATAAAGTACATGACCATAAATAATATCCAAAATAATTAAACCGATACGATGGTATAGTTTTTCATAGAATGATTAATACCAGATAACATGCTAATTACCAAAACTGTATAAATTTAATTGAAAAAGACAGGTGCAAAATGATTGAGTGACTGTGACATTAATATTTCCTAAACTCTTTTTCAGTGTTTGATTTGGAGAAAAAAAAGAAGGGGGACTATCTGCAGACTTTCAAAAAAATTAGCGTCCCCCCTAATATGCTTAAGTACATGTAATATCATAGGGGATTTAATAATTAGTAGGGGTACGCTCAAAAAAATAAAAAATAGAAGAGGTACTCCGTCCCCCCGCGTACCCCAAAATCAAGTACTGGTTAAAAACTATACTACTCGTATAGTATTGTAAAATATATATTATTTATTACTATAATAACGAACAGATATTATATAATATATGTATAATTGTATATATTATATTAAAAATATTCTAAAAATTTTAGAATGGCAATTCAACAAATTTTTTATATAACCCTATTATTATAATTACGGAGTTTTACTTAATATCCATATTTTTCTGAAATGCACGTGCCTACTTACTTTAAGTATTTATGATTATTTTTATTAATACAAATACGAAATACTTATAAAGTTGTAATACGAATAATATTATTTTTACGAATTATCGTTCGGGTAGTATTTTTCCAGTATACAATTTTTAATACGGGTAATTTATTTCTTATGGTAAATATAATTTACTTTTTGAATGATAATAAAAAAAAAGAAGAGCTGATACTCCTGCCGCATATGATACAGGTGTGCAAATCATAGCGTTTAATATTAATTAAAATTTGAATACAATGATAAACCATTGAATTCGAAAAAACGATTCTGAGCGAACTTCAGTCAGATAATGTAGGTATTTATTAACATTTTGACATTTTTTATTAATTAGGTATTTAAAACGCAAATTTGATCACACATATAGTACATAAATGAACACCCAATACAATTTTCAAGTCTCTATAAGTTCTATATATATGTTCATAAAACCCCTTGTCACCTAAATGACTCTATCTGACTGAACTTCGACTTCGCTCAAAATAGTTTTTCCAAATGCAATGGTTTATCAATTTATCATTGCATTCAAATTCTAATTAAAATTAAACGCTATGATTTGCACACCTGTTACCTGTATCCCATGTAGGGGGAGTATTCAGCTCTTCTTTTTATATTTTAAACACCTATAAAAAATAACCGTAAATGTAATAAATTCACAATTAATTGGAACTGAGTTAAGTAAAACGTATTTCAGCTTAATTAAAATTTTCAAAATTTTTACAAAATAGTTGTCAATTTTATTTAACATTATTGTAAAATATTGTAATACAATACGATTATAATAAGAAAAATCCATATAAATACTTTAAATATTGATTTTACTGAAATTTCAATTTTAATCACCTATAAAAAAAAATGTAGTCTTGAGATTTTTCTAATATTTTGATATCATGTTAAGTAATATATCAGTGTACTTCAGTAAAATTTTCAGACCATAATATTCAAAACTTCCAATTTTATCAAATATCATATACATAAAAACAAGAATTTTACGAAATATTCAAAGTCTTATATTTTGTAGAAAAATTATTAAGGTACTGTTCCAAAATTTTACCACATATTACATATATATATAGTATCTATGTGAACACGCAATAAAATTTTCAAGTCTATAACTTCAAAATTGCCTGAGTTATCGTGAAATATTAAAATTGAATTCGTCGAAATTTTATACGTTATACCTGATTAGTGATTACGTACCTATCTATGTACCTGGCTATACCTTATACGTATGGATTTAAGATTTTCGTTTAAACTAAAAATATTAACATTAAACAGCTATACAAAAAATATCTTAAATGTAATAATTCACATTTAATTAGAACTGAGTTAAGTAAAACGTATTTAAACTTCAATAAAATTTTCAAAAAAATGTTATCAATTTTATTTAACATTATTATAAAATATTGAAATATAATAAGAAGAATCCATATTAATACTTATTTTTACTGAAATTTCAAATTTAAACACCTATAAATAATTGAGACTTGAGATTTTTCTAATATTTTGGAAATACGTAACTATTTAGTACCTATAGGTACTTTAATAAAATTTTCAAAAATTTTCCTAATTTTCTGTTTTTTTTTTTTATTAATTTTTATTGTAAAAGTATTGTAACATTATATATATAAAAACGAGTTTTTTTACAAAATATTAAAAGTTTTATATTTTGCAGAAAAATTAACATAACGGTTCCAAAATTTTATCACATACCTATATAGTTTCTATGTGAATACCCAATAGAATTTCCATGTCTCTTATTTCTAAATTCCTTGAGTAATCGTGAAATATTCAAATGGAATTCGTCGAAATTTCAGTTTTCGTGAAAACTACCGTATTGTCATTTTTTCCCATCGCATAGAGAGAGTCAATTTTGAGAAATTCAAAAAATGATTTAAATAAAGTACAAACTACATCCATTTTCTAACCGGAAACATATTATGCTATTCGTGAACATCGGAGTATTATTTCTGGTAGAAAAAGTGTATAGGTACATAAATAAAAAAAAGACGCACATCATTGTAAAATCAATACATTTTTCGGTTCGCTAAAAATCTAAAAGTATAATTAGGTACATAAAATATAAAAAATAACGATGGGAAAAATAAATTTGAATAAAATATTTACTAAGAAATTATTATTGTAAATATTGGAATTAAAATATTTTTATATTGAAAACTTCGCGGTATTAATATATTGGGTAAATAATAATTTGTAAACTAAGAGGCAAGGTCCCTTTGAAGAAGGAAAAATAAGAAATTAAAATGTAGAAAAACTTGAATTTATCCTCCTCACAAAATTTTTTTTTAAAACATCGCAGTTGAATGGGATGAGCACACTCGACGAACAACTACCGTATATGGTATATATTATTATATCCGTGAATTTCTATAATTTCCAACAATAGTCTCTTACCGAGATGATTTGGATGTAATTGTGTGACGAGGAAAAAAAAAATAATGCTGTTATCATCACAATTTCGTCTGTATAACTACGACCACGCGCCCGCGAACTGTATACGGCGGACGTGCGACAACGACAAAGACGACGACCTCGGAGTTCAATCGCCCCGTCTGAGAAGTCATCTTTATATATTATAAATGTACCTACGTTAAGCAACGGCCACGCGTAAAAAAAAAAAAAAAAAAAATATTTTTTATATTATTTTAATTAGGTCTTGCGCGATGTAATGGTATAAGTATACCGCGGCAGTGTGTGATCACTGGTTAATAAAATCACAACTGCAGTGTATTAAATAATTTGTTTAAAACATAACCTCCAATTTCATAACGCTAATTATTTCGGTAGTTTCGACGAAAATACCGTGAAAAACGTGAACGTAATAAGCGAGATAGTTCATACACACAACAATAATATCGTGTATATACCTACGCTTGTTACGACATTCGTATACGATGAGTGGTCCTTCGCTGGTTACACGGAATTGGGTAGGTAACTGGAATAATCTCGAAATCGTAATATAATTAGACTTTAATAACTCATAAGTATAAGGAGTACCTTACTCAAGGAGTATAAGACATAATATAGCCATCATACGATATAATAATAATAATAATAATAATAATAATAATAATAATAATAATAATATAATCGTGTTGTAATACCTTATAGAGTCCCAGTCGTTTGATGATCTACTTAGAAAAACGCAGAGTATCGAAACTATATAGGTATATATATATATATAGGTATACATTATATACTATACCATACGTTGGAGTTTTTAAAATTACGCGGTAACCGCGGTATATAATGGTTTCCTGGAATATAATTATTAATAATGTATACGAATTGATTCCAATGGTGTAGCTATCCTAACTATGCAGAAAAAAAAATACTTTAATAAGCGTATTAATTAATTATAAATATAATTTTTTGGGACTTTAGCCCCCTAAAATCTTTAACCTAGTTACGTCTATGATTGCAGGAATACATGGACACAATGGGGTTGTAGCTTTTTGTTGTATCGTATCCAGTAAAATCTATGAGAATATTGATAATGAATTTCTATATACTGGGGTTTAGGTAGAAGGAATCTTTCTGGCAATAAACGGACAGCACTTCAAATTTCAAAACTAAGAATTGACAAACAATAACTTGTATGTTATTTATTTATTTAATTAAATTAACGGACAAAGAGTCCAAATCAGTGGCGTATTTTGGATGATTTTTCGGGGGGGGGGGGGTGTCCAACATTTATTGAACCTCACAAACATTTTTAGAATTATTTATTGATAGGTATAAAAAAATATTGAATTTACTTTAACAAAGTATTATGTAAGGAATTGACAAGAAGTTTTATATTTGAAACTCGTGTAAATGGTATAATAAACAAGTTGTAGGTTATTAGTTTATTACAATACTGATTAGCGATTACTAATATTTATTTTGATGACACATTGATTAGTTATTTCTATGATTCTTATTAATAATTGTTTAATTTATTTGAATAAATAAGTATTAACGTTATTCAGTTATCACCCGGTACAGTGATGGTAGGTACACGTACAGCACGAAAGTCGACGAAAAAAAGGAATGACAAATTGACAAATAATACCATAATAGTAAATTATCATAATCATTGGTTATAAATACTAGTATTTATAATCAATGGTATTATTAAAAATATGTATAATTCTCTACAAAATCGATAGACAGAGTGTATATATTAAACTGACAAACTGTAAACTAGATTTAAAAATAAACTACATACGATCACAATATTTTCATTGTTATTGTATTTTCGCTTCGGCCTGCGGGTGTTTTTATTTTATATTATCGTAATGACTCTGTGAAATTCAAATAATTTCTGGATATATCTCTGATAAACTGTAGATTCTCTGTGTCACCGATTCCATAGTATATTACTCTACGGTCGAATCACTCAATACTAATCAGATTAATTTCAGTTTTGCCATTTATAAAAAAAATACCATTTATTTTATAATAAAATAAAAATAGTATACTATAAAATAACAGCAATGTCCAATATATTAGGAATTAGGTCCAAATACAATATAATTATAACTTATACAATATAACATGATAATAAAACGATAATAATCAAAACCATATTAATAATAATACAATAAAAAGAAAAAAAGTAGGTAGATATAATAATATTAAATACAATTTATAGGAAGGTCCAAGTAAATAACAATTTATACACAAAAACAATAGTTTAGAAAATAAAACTATTTAACAAGTAGGTAATATAAACAAATAACATTACATATTACATAGTGCATAATATTATTTAAATATGTCTATATTATTAACTGTATTTCCAACAGATAGTAAAATAATAACAGGAGAACTAGACATTATATCTTTTAGAAAAGTGTGGAATGTAAAAAAGGCCGTTGTTACGCGAACATAATGCTTATTTATTTTAAATGTAATTTTACTAAGAAGAAAAGGGTCATCAATATTATTATTAAGTAGATTAATTAAAAATGATATATAATTGTTTTCTTCTATCACATAAGAAGGGTAATAAGTTTAAAAAAATTAAGATATCATTATAACCAGAGTGAGAAGGTCTATTTAAATGTATTTTATAACAAATAAAGCGAAGAAATTTATTTTGTACTTTTTCGATTTGGTCAGTTTCCCATATAATTGAAGCATATTCCAATTGAGAACGAATAAATGATACATACGAGTATATACGTTTTAAAGTAAATGGATCATTTATGTTATAGCAATTACGTTTAATCATACCAAATATAGAAAAAACTTTTTTTTTTTATAGATAAAATATGAAGATTAAATAACAACTTAGAATCAAAGACTACTCCAAGGTCATTTACTTGAGAATATCTAGATAAATTGAGACCAGTTAAACTATAATCAAAAATTATGTTACTTCGTTATTTAGAGAAGAAAATGGATAATTTACTAACATTAAGAGACAAACCATTACAAATACACCAAGTACAAATGCTATTAATATCTTTTTGTAACAATTCAGCATCTTCAAGATTATTAACACACTTAAAGATCTTAGCATCATCAGCAAATAATAAAATATTAGAATAATTAATAGAAAGTACAATATCATTAATAAATAAATTAAATAATAACGGAGATAATTAATTATAATATTAATAATTTATAAATCTTTATAAAAATAATATATACCTAATTAATAATTAAAACATACATTTAAGAATATGGCACTCAATTGTAATGCATTTGTTAACAGTGAAAAAGGAGCAACTTCAGAAAATTGTAAAGTAAAACTTATCCGATTGGTCAGAAATTATAAACTTTTTGAACATTCTACTCTTAAATAAGCACCAGAATTTGTAAATAGGGGCAAGCATTAAAAAAATAAAAAACCATTAATTCATCATATTAAATTGTATATTAGGTAGGTTATGATGACATTAAATATAAATAAAAAAAAATTCATTTGACAATTATTCATCTAATTAATTTTTTTCTCTTAAATATTATAGTTAACTTTAGCCCAGATCCTAAATGAAATAAACTATTAACAATTAAGCAGAATTGCCAAGAACTAAACGCAATTTAACACAAAAAATCATTGGTGAAAAAAAAAATATATAAATTAAGTATTAAATAAAGAAAAGTATGAAAAATATAAAATTTAAACTTAATATTATATCATTAAATCAAAGTAATTATATGAACTTAAATAACAGAACAATATAAACTGTTATAATTAAGAATTAAGTTTCATAAAGAAAATTAATTAAGTAAATATAATCGTATATGCATACTGGTTAAATTTAATTATATGTATATGTTACGGGCAATGTAGAATATCGGGCAATGTGAACCTTATTAAAAAAAATAACAAATATCATTATAATAATATGTAATTTATTATTATTTATTGATATTATTTTAAATATTTTTATTTGAACAAGGTAAACTATTATGGCATTTTAGCCATAATAGCTAATTTTCTAGCGATTATTTTCTATTTCAATTAATTGATTTTTTCCTTGATTCCGTCACATTTTCATGTAAATTTTGTTCATTATTTTCTGTATCCCTCACATTTTCATGTACATTTTGTTCATTATTTTCTGTATCGTTAGAAAAAACTTTTATTGAATCACAAGCTGCTTGTGAAGTTCTTCTTCGGTTTTTAATTTTGAAATTATTATATTATTATGTTATTTTATTTTTGTACGTGTGTCCAATATTGTAAATGTAAATAAAAACATACTTTGCAATTCAAAATGTTATAATGGTTTGACTAGTACAAACAATTTTTTTTTTTTAATAAGATTCACATTACGCGGCAGGACTACATTGCCCGTAACATATATAGGTATATACCGTGTTAGGGCTAATCAAAAGTATAATAAAATAAAAAATAAAAGTAAAACTTATAATAAATTAAAATACACATCCTGTGAAAAAGATACAATACAATTTTATTTAGTGAAGTCATGAATTTAATTTAGGACCTCAACAATGGATAACGTGGGAAAAAATACATTAGTATATTATATAATTCATCGTTCTCCTTAATTTTTTTAATATCATTTCCCAATTCTGAATGGCACGAAGGACATTGATATACATTTGCACTAAAAGATCTTTGCAGACATTCCTAATAATGCAAATTTAATGATAAAAACAAATTTCTTAGTTACAGATATAAAATTCAATTATTCTTACTTTACAAATATTATGCGAACAAGATGTTGTTATTGGATTTAAGACCATTTGTTCACAACAAATGCATGAAAACACTTCTTCAACACGACGCAAAAACGCCTAAAATAATTATTACATAAAAAAAAAAAAATTACAGTATATCTATCAATTTTAAAACAAAAATACATACATTTCTACCCTTGTCCAATAATGTCATACAATCGTCCCAGTATATTTTGTTGACTTTATCTGCTGCTATCAATTTTTCTTCCTTTTCTTTAAGTTTATACAACATTTTTCCTTGATTTTCATTTAAATTATAATATTCACTTAACAATGTTTTTCTTTTATGTGATGTCTCTGTTTTTTTTAATTCTTTCCCAGCTTTAACAATTTTATCATCCTTTTTACATGTTGCGCAATACCTTCAAGACATATTAAATAATACATGAAATATAATAAAATGGAAATAATAAGATTAATTGAATTGTCACTAACCAGTCATCAATTGGTATTTCCTTTAAAGGAGGTACAAGGCAGTACATATGGTATAAATTATTACATTCCTCACATATTAATTGTTTACCACTATTGTCCTTTAGTCCACAAATGCAGCAACTACATTCCTTACAAAGCTTGTTAGTATCGTCTTTGCATGTAATACATTGTAATGGGCCAGCTCCTAATTAAAAGAAATCAATAAATTTTAAACAATTATGAATTTAATATACATTATAATTATTTATTATTATTACTAATCACAACAGGCTGTGTTTGCATAATTTTATTATCTTTTAATGTCCTATTTGAAACCAACTTGTAGGGTTGTATTTTATAAATATCATCATAAAATTTCAAAATACAATTATGTAATATATCACAATCTATCCCAACAGTTATATCTCCGATAAGTCTATTACCACGACTTGTTCTAATATTCTTTACTAATACATCATACCAATTACCACGTTCTTGTGGGTAGTCAACATTATAGTTCATTAATACTTGATCACCAATTTTTAATTTATTAAAAGGTATAATTTCATATGCATGTGGTCGTATATCTTGTAATTGAACTTCAGTAGGAGGTTCCTCAGGATATCTATAATCAGAAAAATATATAATTGAAAGTAAAATTCATATATGCAAAAAATATAAATAACCAACCCATAAAATTCACAAACGTAAATAAGTCCATCGTTAACTACAGGACTTTGAGGATTGTTCGGTTTATCTACTAAAGGAGATGTATCTTTTTTAATATTGATTAATTTAGCAACAAACCAGGATCCATAATGATAGTCTTTTACATCAACATTATCTCCTATTTTAAAATATTTACTTTCTAACAATACATCATCATCTAATACATCCTAAAAAAAAAAAAAAATATTAATATAGATGCTTAAGTCATATTGATACAATATTACTTTATCTGATGAACTGGTAGCATTTTGAGTAGATAATTTATCTGTAATATTTTGCAATGGCTTTTGTTCTTCAATCACTGTTCTTATCATTAATTTAACTTCATCAGCAACATCAATGCCATAGTCACATAATGTATGTTGGTTTTCAAGCTGAAACATAAAAATAATAAATAATACCTATATTCTATATCAATCAAATACTTTTGTAAATTCAGAGGAATTTTATCAGAAATTATTGGATGAAATTAAAATTAAGATATAATTATTTATTTATTATAGGTTTATTATATGTCCCATTTTCACTAAGACACTTACTACTAGTATACTACCATATTAAATATTTAAATTTTTTATTAAGTCTGGCTGATACATTAAAAAATACAGATTTTAAAGCCCTATGACATAAAATATAGTTAAAAATAAATAATTAGTTGAAAATAATATATTACACATCTAGTTATTGTAAGAAATGGGAATAATTATACTACATATCTAATATTATTTATAGGTACACCTATAATATATTGTCTAGTTCTGTTTAACAATCAGATTTATTTGGAAATGACAGAGATAAAATAAAGGTGATATTTTACTAGAGCTACAATTCATGCGCCAACTGGTGGTATCTTCTTATTTTGAGCAGAGTATAGTTCTATTTTATATAGGTAATAAATTATAAAGTAAGTTCTTTTATTTTAAGTGTAAAATTAAAGTTGATTACAAACTCTACCTACTATCAATATAGGTACATAAATATTGACAATTTGACATACATTATACTGCAATAGATTTATAGGTTTGTATACTATATTAAGAACTTTAAACTCAGAATTGAAATTAAAAAAAAAATATTTTATAGAAAAATTTGTAAAGTTCTATATTTAAACTAATAATAGTTATAAAAGTCGAATGAATACCTACTTAAAAAAATGTCAAGTCACTAAGTCCTATATTTGTCTATTTATTATTTATTTTGTCATTTTATGTAGTAATAATACATTTTATTATAAAAATGATACATATCTATAATTAAATGAATTACTCTACTGAAAACATATCCAATTGTTGAAATTAAACCGAAAAAATTTACCAAAAATAGTTTTTTTCATAAAAAAGAATAATTACAACCAGACATCCACTAAATAACTATAAAATTAATTTAGAAACTATCACCTATCACCTACACCTATCTTTCCTCACAATCTCACGTAGTCATGGATTCATTAACGTTTACGATAACCACTATAATAATATAATACAAATACAGATTAGGTGTATTTATTATATATTATTATAGGTATATTTAAATATACCATGCACAATTTTATATATTTAATTTTATAAGAATAAAATGTATAATCCAATGGAAAATTTGAAAGTCTAACAGTGACGTAAAAATCTTGACCAAAACTCCTCCTATGTATGAAATATAAATGAATTTTCAAAGACATATTTTAAAAACAAACTGACAAAAATGAAAAATTTCTTGACCGAAATTATTTTTAAATCATTCCCCATTTTATAGGATAAGAAAAAATATAGCATGCCATAAAAAAAAGTATAAAACCTAAAAATGTAAACTTAAATTTAAATTAAATTAAATTAATTTTTTAATTTAACCTTTAAATTTTTAAATTTAAAAAAAATTATAAAAATTATATTTTTATGTAAAAATGTAGTGTAATATACACCAGATATTTTGTAAAAAAAAAAAAAAAAAAAAAGAAATTGAAAAATATTAAAATTGACTGAGAAAATGAGTGTAGTAAGTTATTTGAATCACCCTGTACATTATATATATATATATATATATTTATTTTTACCATAATAAAATATTATGTAAATTTATAAAAATATAAATACCAAGAGTTAAATAACTTCATATTACACTTTGCCATAATTAATATAAGTCTCATTTATATTTTTATCTTTCAATACATTTATGAGGTTTTTTCTGATCCCAATAATAACATTATGACTAGGATTTGGATTTTATAGCACTAAAAACCCTTAATATGCACTATAATATTCCCTAAAAATATCAAAAATAGGGGGAAAAAAATCCAAATTGTCTTAAATTTATTTAATTTAATTAACATCTTTCAACATTTATATGAAAACTTAAATTGACACATTTTTATTCATATTTTTGGGAGTTAAAATTATTTATAAATAAGAATAAAATTCAAGTGATTCTAATTTATTAATTAAATAATATTCTAAATTAGTATTCTAGAATAGAGACACAATAATAAAATAAATATTAATAAAACAGATAAGAAGTCATACCTGTAATAATGTATAATATAGTAATATTCTAAACGTAAATGTGGGAATTTTTTATGGTTTCACATAAATGGTTTTACCCACATTTAAAATATTAGGTAATATTATGATTTATTTAATTATAATTTATTATTTATATATATATATATGCAAATATACCTATATACATAGCTTTTTTCTAATTTAATAGAAATGATAAAATATTTATTTATTTATTTATAAATAAATAAATAAATAAATAAATAAATAAAATATAGTTTAAAATTAAAATAAATATGGTAACTTAGGAATAAAGCTTATTAATAATAATTTTATATTTTTAAATATTTAAAAATAATTTATTAATTAATAAAAATATGTAATTATTAATAAGCTTTATTCCTAAGTTATCACCTCGGTTATCATATTTATTTAAAATTTGAACTATGTTTTATCATTTTTATTAAATTATAATAATCCATGTACTTATATATATATACCTATATATTATAAGAAATAAATTAGTTTTACCAGTTTCTGCCCAAGAGAGGAATTATTAATCATACCTATTCTTTAAATTAATTAAGTCTTTATTAATTATAAATTTAATAAGTATTTTTAAAATAAATATTAAAAATTAATAATTTCAATTTCAAAATGCACCATTTTAAATAATATAGAATATTTTTTACCATACGATAGTGGAGTAATTGTTATCACTGCTGCCAGAGATGTATTTAGGAATTTTGCGCCTCATGTAAAAAAAAAAAACTGCCTCTTCTCAACCTAAATTTATTTAGCAATAATAAGTATATACACTAATAAATAAAATCAAAGTCCACAAAAAATTACTTTATTATTTTAATAAATATGTTGTCGAATAACAACGTTGTCATCTTCAGTACTGAACATAGACTGATCGATCATAGCTACTTGCCCTTAAGTACTAGTGGTCTTGCACTTGTTAGTCATTAGTCATAGTTTTAATAAACAATTTTGTAAAGGACTTAAATCCCAATTTAATAAATTATTTTTGTGTTTTATCATTTCAATATTGCTTCCCTAATATTTAGTTCTTGTTTCTTTACTTGCTTGTTTAGTTTTATTGGAGTTATGACGTTGTGGTTTGTTTCTAATATGTGTTCTGCTATTGGTGATTTTTTTTTATAAAATTGAAATAAGTATACATGTAAAAAAAATTTACCGACCCGGGCCCATTAACCTAACCCTAACCCACCACCCAAAACGTCACTGACTGCCATTCGTGTTTTGTGGAAGAGTTCACAAAAAAGGAGTATACTCCAATATATTATCGATGACCCAGGATCACTGCTCGTTGGGCAAGAATTATCTTTTACCGTGGTTATACATACAATCGATACATTGACTATTAATATATTTATTAAATAAATATAACCATTGCCCATTTTATTATTTATAAAATTAAAAATCACCGGTGTTAGACACCTATTATATATCGGATTCAAAAATATTAAACGAAATAAATAAATTTATAGAAAAAAAAAACAAAACTGAAGACACTGTACGAGTGTACAGCCACGTGCGTATTGTAACAGTAAAATCTTGTACTAGGTATTTATATTTTATTTTTTACAATTTACTTTTAGCGCACGTGTTATTTACTCGAGTCTGTAAAAAACGAGACGTTTTAAACAAACACCAGCAAGAGATGACTATGCGGCAACCGCAAAACTACAAAACGTAATATTATAATAATTATATTAGATGATGATAATAATGACCTGTTTGCCGGCGAAAAACAATATTTGATCTTCGGGTTTGACGTTGCAGTGTCTCTCGACAAGTTTCTTGAACTTCTCGATTTTCGTCGTCTCGCCCGTGAATATCGTTACCGACTCTCCGGTGTCCATTAGCACTTGCACGTACAACATTTCAACTGCAATTTTCGCGACTTTTCGAATAATTTATCAGTCGTTCGAAATGAACGACGGCAGGTGGAATAATGTAAAAAATTGACGAGAGCTTAAACGAGTACGAAAGAGCTCGACAGAACGAACGGGAATAAATTGGCGCGATACGAATATGAAAGCGGCACACGGCGGAACGGGATATCCACGGCGCGTGGTGTATCGCAAACAAAATGCTGTCGTACGATAATCGTACTACGATTGGTGCTTGGACGATTAATTCGTCATGTACATCATTATTATAAAATTATAAATAATTAAAACTTCACCGAGCAGGTCACGAATTCCCAATATTTTACAAGTATATCCGGCAATTAATAATTACATAAAAATAATATAGAACTCGTAGAATTTATTACCTTACTTTTTTCGTACGATCGCGACGTATTATGACTTTATGAGTAACGATTTGGTGTAAACTATAATTTGATAATAACGAACTAGTGCATGGCCAAATATTGAGCGTATTGAACGAAATAATAATATTAATAATCCAAATAGACGTTACCGAATACTTATTATTTTATTAGTTTTAATAATATTATTATTATTATTTTGGTTGCTATTAGCATTGATTATAAATATTTATAACATATTATAATATATTAGTAACAATAATACCTAACCACAAAATAGATGAAAGCAGAATGGACACTTTCTAAAAATTTACATTAGTCTTATGGGGATACGACAATTTCAAACTAAATCCCGCCCAGTGTCGTCGAATACTGGGAAAATATAATACCGCGTACAATAATCAGCACTATAATAAAATGCAACAACTCACAATTTTTTTTTTTTGTTAATAAAATATTCCATTATAAAAAAAATGAGAATTTATTCATTCAAAAGTAAATAATTTTATAATTTACAAATTTCATAAATTTACAATGAATAAAATAAAATCATAAACACAAAACACTAATTAATAGTATACAAAACGCCAGTAGTCAACGGTAGTCAAACAGTAGTCAACGGACAACGGTATACAAACAGTAGTTAATTAAACACGAGAAGCAATTACAATTATTTAACTTAACCTAAATGTTTTACATACAGTTTGACCGTGATAAAAGGAAAACAAAAAATATATTATTCACTGGGCGGCATTTAGTTTTTATCACAGTTTTTGGAGAGTGTCCATTCTGGTTTCATCTATTCTGTGTAGTGATGTAAATCGGTAATATTACTTTGGAAAAGTATTTTAAAGTAAGTAATTTATCGATAAAGTAATAAATATAAATTTCTTTACCATTTTTGGTGCCTATTACCACAGAATAGATGAAATCAGAATGGACGCTCACAGATGTAAACAAAATCAGGCCGCCATCTTTTTGGAGTCCAATATTTTATCCATTATAATTTTAAAAGATAGTATTAACAATTTAACGCATTTTAAGTAATTTGATTGTGAATTTTGATTGATGTGTGTGGTCTATTCTCTATTGCATTTCGCATTAAAAGGGAACTGAAAATTGAAATTAGTATTTGCATTTTACAAAGGTATTTGTTAAATTCTTAATAGTTGTTTTGAAATTCGTTTTTATAACATTTATACGCCTTGTTATAATATATTATGGGAGGCGTAAAATGTGCTGTAAAAGAATGCAACAATTGCATGAAAAATGAGAAACAATTAAAACATCATCGTTTTTTTTCTCAGAAAGATCGGTAAGTTTTTGTACGGTAAATAATAATTATCTAATTTTATGATTAATTAATATTGATTTAATTAATAAGGGTAATTAAATGGTTTGTAGGTATACTGAATGGCTTAAGTTATGTGGAAGACATGATCTTATATGTAAACCAGTTGAACAAATTTATAGGTCTTTTAGAATTTGTAGTGATCATTTTGAAGTAAATGTATATTCAAATCCGGAAAAAACACATCTGTTACCAAGTGCTATGCCAACTATATTTAGTATGTATTATTAAACTTAATAATTATACATATTAAAAGTTTATACCTAACATTAAAATGCAACTAATTTAGATCAGAATTGTGAACTGAAATCAAATGAAAACACAAATGATGAATTTGTTTTGCACCGTGAAGACTCAGTAAACACACAATCTACCACATCAACAATTTTTGAAAATTTACATTGTTAGTACAAAATATTATAATAATTATTGAAGTATAAATAATAAATTTTTATTTTTTTAGTAGATAGCCAAGCAAGTCAGTCAATATCAACATCAAACATTATTGACAACTCATCAACAACAACAAGTGGTAGATCCACATCGACAATTTTTGAAAATTTACATTATTAGTACAAAATATTTTAATAATTATTGAATTATAAATAATGAATTTTTATTTTTTTAGTGGATAATCAAGCAAGTCAGTCAACATCAAACATTATTGACAACTCATCAACAACAACTGATGAATCTACAATCAGTGCCATTTCTACTTCTTCTCAAACTCCTCAAAAATTAACATTGAATACACCAAGGAAAAGGAAATTGAAGTGGATGTATCAATGTTAAAATCAAAGTGTACAAAATTGGAAAAACGGGTTGAAACTTTAACTAAACAAGTAGCCGAGTCCGTGCACTCATTAGATTATTTTAAGGAGATGTGTGATGTGCATCTTCCACCTAATTTATCAATGGTAGTTAAACATTTTGTTACTTTAACTAAATCAAAATCTCAAGGTTACCGGTACAGCAATGAGATAAAGCAATTGGCACTTACTATATTTTTTTTTGGACCTCGAGCGTATGCATTTTTAAAAACCATATTTCAATTGCCCAAACTACCAGGACTTTAAGAAGAATAACAGAAAAATATGAAATTGTTTCTGGTCTTAAGGAAATATTATTTGAATATATATCATTTAAAGCTAATAATTTAAGCGATAAAGCTAAAGACTGTGTATTGTGTGTAGACGAAATGGCAATAAAAACTAATTTATATTACAATATTTCCAAAGATTATATAGTAGGTTTTAATAATCCTTTTGGTCATAAAACTTATGAACCTGCTAAACATGCTCTTTGTTTTATGATTCGTGGACTCAAATATTCTTGGAAACCACCAGTTGCATATTATTTTGTTCATAACAGTTGTACTGGTGTTATTTTGCAAAATACAATATTTGCTGTTATTAATAGATTACAAAGTACTCCTTTAAATGTAAGAGTACTTACAACTCATCAGGGTTCAAACTTCTATGCTTTTGCAAAAAATATGAATGTATCTAAAGAACGACCATTTTTTACAGTTAATAATAAGAAAGTTTATTTTGTATTTGACCCTCCTCATTTACTTAAATCAACAAGAAACAATTTTTTTACTCACAAATTTATTTATAATGGCAATGTAATCGATAAGAAGTATTTAGATATGTTTTATGCAAAAGATAAAGGTATAAATCGACTTGCACCAAAATTGACAAATGTTCATTTAAATCCTAGACCTTTCCAAAAAATGAAGGTAAAATATGCCACTCAAATATTCAGAGCTACAGTAGCAGCTGGTATGAAATGTCATATAACATCTGGATATTTAACTCAATCAGCTTCATTTACTATAAAATTCATAGAATATATGGACCAGCTTTTTGATTTATTAAATTCTAAACAAAGAGGTGGCAGTAAAAATTTCAATAGACCATTTAAGAATATAATAGAACAAAATAATCACTTATTATTCATGTTAAATATGTTTGATGAATTGATAGTACAGAACAAGAAAAATGAAAACATAACCAACAGAATGAAATTCATAACTGGGTGGCAAATAACAATTAGTGCTCTACTTCAATTGTGGATAGACATTAAAGAGATACATACTATAATATTTACAAACAGGCTAAACCAAGATTGCTTAGAAAATTTATTTGGAAATTTTCGCCAACAAAGTGGTAATAATCAAAATCCAACTCCAATTCAATTTCTTTGGAGTTATAAAAAAATGTTTTTTATTAATTATTTTAAACACTCAGAAGGAGCTAATTGTATTGATGACCTTGATGTTATTTTAACTAAAGTAGGTGAATCTGTTCCTTTAAATTCAAAAATTTTATTTCCTGAAACAACAACATTTAAATTTAGTTCATTAACTGTAGGAACTGTAGATTATAGAAACTTAGACATACCTCCTAGAAACGCATTAACTTATATTTGTGGATATTTGAATTCAAAATGTTTACAAAAACACTCCTGTGATGATTGTTTAACTTTTGCTAAGACACAGAATAAATTAGAAGACTCATTTTTATTTAGTTATTTTAAAAGTTACTCAAATAAAGAAAAATCAACTTTGGAAATCTTTTAATGCCACCCGACACTTTTTATAATTATATAAATCAATTAGATTCAATTTTCATAATTAATTTTCCAACTTTAGCAGTAGAAAATGATGTAGGTAAAAAATTAAAAAACTTTATTGATAATGTTCCATTTAGTCATCCTTGTCTAAATTTCAATGTAGAATATTTAAAATCCTTATATATACGTTTCAGAATTTTTTATGCTATAAAAACTTTAAATCAAAATTTACTCTCTGTCCCAAAAAAAAAAATAGAAAATTAATAGTACTTTCACATTTATAAAATAAATTTAATTATAGTTATTAAAATATAAATAGTTTTTAAATAATTCTATGTGTAACATTACCCTATGTAATTACTAATTACTAATTATTATTTTTTATTGTATATGATTTTATGTTAAATAATATAATGTGAAAAAATTTGTCTGTACTGTAGTAAATGTATAGTAAATATTCATTTATATAATATATAATATAAAAACTGTAAAAGTAAATACCTAATATTTTTTTTTTTTATTATGTTAAATATAAATATGTATTGTGATTTTGGATTGCTACGAAATACGAATTACTATTTAATTGATTATCTTTATACCTATCGATTATAAATAATATTAATTACCTATGTACAATTATCAATTATTATGTTATTATGTAAATTGAATTTTATTTGTATTATTAAAAGCAGAAACTTATTGTTTATAATTAGTGGTTATTTATTTTACACAAATTAATTTTTTTTTTTTATTCAATATAATTATTTATTGGGTATTTTATCGAGAAAACCAAGTGCTTATTATGAAATTAATATTTTTATATGATAACGGGACTCCAACAAAATGGCCAAACGAAATATTGTGATGTCCTATAGTTACCGTCATGAAGACTAGAAGACTATTCTAGTCTTCATGGTTACCGTGTTATTTCTTATCAGTGTCCATTCTGATTTCATTTTTTTTTTTTTTTTTTTGGGCTTAATAAATAGTAGTTAGTACAGTCATAATAGTGTAGAGTGTAGCACTATTATAAAATATTGTTGGTTTTTGAGTATTTCTGAAAACATGTCACTATGTCAGTGGTATCTTGTATGGCTGTATTGTGTATTTTTTTTGCTAAAGATTTAGAAAAATAGATTTCCCAATATTTCCAGTTAAAAGTAATATACGGCACTGATCCAGTATGCTATCTACCGCAAATATTTTATCTACCGTACCCCTATGATTGTTATATCAATTAGATTAATTAGATTATGATATATATTTTATCATTTTGCAATTAAGATTAAGCTTTTATCGAAATCCCAAATTTTATTATATTTATACCTCTTTATAATTATTTAACATAAGCAACTTACAAAAATTTAGTATGTGTTTGTAAGTCGTGTACTCGTGTCGATTATGTATTGTTTTTACTGTGATTTAGTTGTGTTTGTAAGTCGTGTCGCTTTTACTGTGATTTATTTATTTATTATTAATTATTTTATAAAATGAGTTAATCAACGATGAGTTATTTATATCGATACGTAATTCAAAATGAAGAAATGTGCGTAAATTTTTTAAAAATACGTGGTTTATTTATTACCAATTGACCAAACACAAAAGTGCGGTAGATAGCATATTGGAACAGTGCCAATATTACCAGTAATTTACTAAAGTAAGTTACCCAAAAATAAATTACCGGTAATTTTACATCTCTAATTCTGTGGCCTAACCATGGTATAATTTTAATCATAGAAGTTGCTTATCAGTTATCATATATGATATATGAATTTGTAAACATAGATAATAACTTGTGTAACACTAGTATTATGCGTTGTTAATGTTAAGTTTAAATTTATTATAATTCAATATGGACATACCTAAGAGAAAACTTAAAATAAAATATATATGGTTACATACAAAGCCCGAATTTGTTAACTTCGCGAATCGCGATCTGTACAACGATTTTTGTACATTTCCCGAAGTGTACACATTTCGCAAATTGTACGAGAATTGTTGTACAAATTCGGACTTTGTATGTAACATATATATATATATAATGTTTATATACCAAATAATATTAGCCCCCCCCCCCCAGGGCAAAGAACCAAAGCCGACCCTGGGTTTAATTATATAATATCTTATATCCTGATAGACGATATAGTTGATATAAAATATTTGAAATGAAATTCGTCAAATTTACAGTTTTCGTAAACATTATCGAATATCCGTAATTTTTTTCGCGTATTAGGCCAATAACGCACTAGGCAGCCAAATAGCCAATCCGACATAGCATATGATACGTAACTCACTATAGGCAGCAGGGAATTATTGGCCGCATGGCTGCCTAGTGCGTTACTGGCTTTAAGCTCAATTTTAAAAAATACGAAAAATGACTTGAATAAAGTACCAATTATATGCAATTTTCTACCAGAAAAATTTGCTATATTCTTGATAATCACACACACACACGTGTATGAATTTAAGTTTTAACTTGTATATATATTATTATTTTAAACATTATACACTATAACGTATATATTATTATAATATAATATTACTTTGAACATATACGTATATTATATACGTTTTAACTTGTTTATGTCATCGTTCGACCAAATAAGGGTCACTGCGTTATTTCCCAAAATATTCACATCCCATATAAGGTATATTATATACCCATGACTTTATATATACAGTACAGTATAATATACACCCTTTTCATTGAACTATATATACTCGTATAATATACGTATACGTCCGGTGGTCAGAGTCAAATGGTACGACGCAATAACGCGATTTTACAGATTTAGCTATTTTCTTGAACCCGAATATATTGTATTTTCCGCTCATACCACAAAAAAGGTTTTTTACCTATATAAACATATTATAATAACGTACAAATCTGTAACCGCGGTAACGTGTCTACGCGCTCCGCCGGAAACGCGGAAAACATTATAGTTATTCCTCTCTCCTCGTAGAATCCCCTATTACTCTGCACGATATAAACCACGAGTTAGGTCTTAGGTTAGAACAGACCGTTAAAATAATATAATAATTATTTAAACTTTATTTTTTATTATTCAATACAATATAGGTATTAATCGTAGAGTGATTTATAATAAAAACTTAAAATTTTCATCATCAGTCGTATTATAACTGCACCGAGTGGATATATTTTTTTTATTTTTACTTAGTTTCTTTATAATGTTATGTTATTTTATTTAAATAATAATTTCAACGATAATATTGTGTACGAAAAAAGTACCTAAATAAAATATTTATTCGGCTATAAATATTGAAAATGTATAAGACGATCCAATATTATATTATGATGTATTTTTGAAATAAGCATTTTAAACGGATTCCAATATTATTTACTTTATAGTCTTTTGACAGAATATTATGTTGTAAGTGCCTCTTTGGCAAAAATTGGAAAACATATTTCAATAAATCCGTAAACGTTTTTTTTTTTTGTAATATTATTATAACCAAATAAAAAAAAAAAAAAAATCGATATATTAATATAATATAAACGCGTTTTCTGTCAATTTCACGATATTTTTCAGTAGTTATTCCTTATGCACGTATAGTGAACTTTCAAGTAAATAGAAAAATCACGTCTTTAAAGCATATTTATATAATACTCACCTAATATTATGTTGTTGAAACGTATTATAAAATATTCGATCTTGCCTTTTTACGTGGAAAAACATCTTTCATATACACTCAATACTCAAATATTCAAATACTATAATAAAATTTATTTTAAGAAAACTACTTTATTTAATTTATTGCATTAACATTAATATAATAAAATTATCTATTTGGATGTTACAATAAAATCACAGCTAGGTATATATAAAAAAAAAAACATTGGTATAGATATTATATGTAATATTATTAAATATAAATACTTATATAAGAATCTAGATAATGATATTTTAATATATAACAGCTGCAGTTACTTTGACTTTGAATCTTTCTTGCATAAAAATGACTAAACATGAGATAAGACGATTTTAATAATGATTAAGTAATGAATACATAATATTGTACTATAGTGTTCATATTTAATAGGATATATAATTTCCCATGTACAGGGTGAGGATATTTTTTCAATAAATGATTCTTATTTAAACGAATTTTTTATTATTATTAAAACGAAAAAAAAAATGGTTTTATGGTGGGTATAATATTAAATTTATAAAATGTATAAGCATAATTAACTAAACTCAATTGTTCTTTATTTATTATGTATAAAGTAAATTATAGCTGTTTATATTATAATTGAAATACCTAGTCATCGTTTCTTATTATATCAACGTTTATATTTTATTTACTAATCCATCATGTTTAATTTGTTTGTCACAATATAATAATAATAATGTGAAATTTAATTTTCTTAGAAAACTGTCCAACAAATATAATAATTATTGTTACTATATACTTTTATATTTTAGTTGTAAATATTACTACTTTCATATTATAGGGATAATATATTAATATTTACATTATTAACTTAAAGAAAAATTATAACAATACAAACGAATAAAAATTATAGGCGCTTATACTTTGTCTATTAGATAACATTTTTTCATTGGGCATTGGCGGCGGCCAAAAATGTTTATTACTTTAATATAATTATATTAATATCAAAATACTTATTACCTATTGGGTACAAGTTTATAACGTTATGTCTTATGTATAATATTATCAATATTTCCTTTAAATATCATTAAATTTATCCAAGACAAATAATGTCTAATTATAACGTCTTGACAATAAATGGAATGTCGTTTTCATTTTACAATAATATTGTTTTGTAATTATTTATAATTTCATGGAATTTCGAGAACATTCAATACAAAGTCCATCTGTTTCAAAGGCTGTAGAGACGCGTAGGTATAATCTTTCCCACGTGCTTGGAGTGGACGTTACTACCTTTACGTTTACACACACTACACACATGTACATAATTATATACAGGCCATATAATAATTATATTTTAGTTTTTAGATATAATTTATTGAATAACATATACGATTGTACGAAAATGAAAAGTATGTAGACGTACATTATTAACTATCAACGTTATAATAAGATTGTAATTTTAAGTCCCTTTCACCTCCCCTTAAACCCGCCCTTGCTGCTTCGAAATACAAAATAGTAAATACTTAAAAATACTTGAGTTATAGTATGAAGTTTTTGATAGTGAAAATATGATTATAGATTTCAATATTTAATATCAAAAAACTTTAAAATAACATCGTCTATCACATTGAAAATATATGCTGAAATGATCAAGTTTAAGAAATAAAATAAAATATTTATAGGATAATTACATTTAAATCATTTATCATTATTTTATATTTATTTAATTATATTAATGATTAAATTTATATTAATATATTATACAATATTTGCGCATAATAAGTATTAAATTACGTTTTATGTTAATATTATGTTATTTTCCATTCTTTTTTTCTTCTTCGTTTTATTCTTTGACTCTGACTGCCATAGTGCCATCTCTCAATAATTATTCGTTATTGATCAATTAAAAATAATAATATTCTAATAACGACCGTTCAGAATAATTAAAACAATCCCGATTCTAGTTTAAAAAATTAGAAAGTCCACAGAAGTTTAAATCGCAATTATAATAATTATATAATGAAACTAGTATGCGAAAATGTAATTATAATTTATGCAAACTTACCTCATAGTGTATTTTATAATTATTTCTCTTTTCTCGTGTATTTTAAGTTTTAAATAGTCCTATTAGTCCTGTTAAAAACTTTTAGATACATTCTATACGTAATAAAATATAATATAAATATGTGTTACAAGTTACAACGATGGTTAACCATCTCGGTAAATAGTTATGTGTAATGGGATTGTATAAGGTGAAAATTAGATATTTTGGTGGTTCTAAGCCTAGGAACATATAATGGATTGTTTTATTCTAAAATAAGAAAAATAAATTCCCTTTCCCAACTGGAATGTCCTCAAGTCCTCGATGCAAATTAAAAAATTTAAATGACCACACTATTTTTTAGTACTAAATTCGTTTTTATAGTGTTTTACGAATATTTTTTATAGTAAATATACTCAATATGCTGCAGTTGGACATTTTTTAGTTTTGAATAAATTGGCTTAAAAAGGGAATAATAAGCCATTTAATAAATTAATTAACTTTATATATTATATTTATACTTAGTTTTTAATATAGGTACTTCACATTTTTGGTTTTTATAATTTCTGAGTATAACAAAGTCAAAAATTAATTTACGATGTTATACTTTTTATTATATGGATGGAAATAGATAAAAATGCAATATCATGTTTTATAAAAGCGTTTCGTCACTTGATTATTTTATATGGCGTTAAGAATAACCCCTACAATATTTAATATTGTAAATAAACGAACTAATGTTCGTACAAACACGTGGAGAGAAAAACAATTTTTTGTGATTTTGGTACAGATCATAATATGTCAGAGTGGAGGTTTTTACGCATAGGTACGATCGTGTCAAAAGTTTATTTTTATTTTATCCTATTCAAAATTTTAACGTATATAACGACATAATATGATAGAATGGTTAAAATATCGCTGATGAAAAATGACTTTTTAAATAAAATCATCGTCGAGGACGATACAAATATACGCTGTCCAAAGTCCAACTTTACAAAACGATTATGAACGCCATACGTAATATTTTCGTTCGTAAAATACCTACAAGAATATAATTCATTATACGGCGCGTGATTTAGAATAGTATCATAATAATAATATAGCGGTATATAATTCTAAGATTTTATTATCATTTTCGCGTACACATGATAATATTATATAGATAAACAATTTAATAATTCTATGCACGATGTGCCAAATCTGATTCGGTCGTCGGTACATAATAATATAACATTATACCTAAAGCTATACAACATAAAATTATATTATAAGGAATATTATTATTATTATTATTATTACAGTATCTGTAGCGTATAATAATAATAATAAAAATAATAATAATAATAATAATAATAATAATAATAATAATAATAATAATTAAAATAATAATAATATACCGTCCGCGTTATTGTTTCGTAATTAATTTCATCGCTGTTACTCGTGGAAGTTATGCGATTCACTTATTTTTCTGGAGAAAACTTTGACGAAACTTTCGTAAACTATTTTCGAATGTTTTTAACGAACGACGATGCATCGCCGCCGCCGTCTCGGCGAATTTAAAACCACACTCGAAGAGTCAGTGTGGGCATGGGGTGGACTCGTTTTTACGTCCAACGGTTTACTTCGGTATCCGTTCCAAAACAACTGAAGACTGAACAATTAAATTAATTGCGATTTTAAGGTTCCATCCGAAGTTTGTAAATTGTATATTATTTTAAATTTTCACACGACAAACCAACGAAACTTACCTAACACACGTGTCATATTAATATATTATTATATATTGCAGTTAGAATTTAAGGCACACACGATAAAATATATTACATTATAATATTATAATCAGTGTTGGAAAATATTTAAATAAAATACGTCTTATCTGTTGTCTTATGTATAGATAAATTTAAGTTTCCTTTATCAATGTTTAGATAAAAATGAAGTTATCTAAACCAAATTATCTAGATATAAAATGTGTTCTAAAAATTTTTTATGATCGTATGAGTATTACAACAAACAATACAAAACTATTAAGTTAGGTAAGTTTTTATTTAATTTAAAGTATCTAAATCTATTTAAATTATCACTAAGGAAATTATTGTTATAAATAATAATAAAAAAAAAACGAGCTGATCTCCTGCCGAATGGGATACAGGTGCTGTGCAAATCACAGTGTTTAATTTTAATTAGAATTTGAATGCAATGGTAAGACCATTTCATTCGAAAAACGATTCTGAGCGAAGTTCAGTCAGATAATGTAGGAATTGATTAAAATTTTGACATTTTTTTTTATGAAATATTTAAAACGCAAAATTTTATCACACATATAGTACACATAAATGAACACCCTATAAAATTTACAAGTTTCTAACTTCAAAATTTCCCGATTTATCGTCAAATATTGAAATAGAATTTGTCAAAATTTCAGTTTTCGTGAAAGATGCTGTTTTTTCGTCATATTTTCGTCGTTTTTTCTACTGCTTTCTACCTACTGTATTGATTATATTATTAATTTCAAGTTTAAAAACTAGCCGGTTAGGTTTGGTCATTTGTGGAATTTCACAATAGTTTATTACGTTTATATGATTGAACTAACCAAATCTATTAAGTTGAACGATCCATATACTTTTGAAATCTTTGTCCATCATCATTACCTAGGTTTTATCAATAAAGTTTTAAAACATTATCACAAATGTATTACAAATGTAACTATTCGCGTATAAGATGTATCAATTTTATTTATATGTTAATAATTTCATATTATACATATTTACCATAATATATTAAAAATAATAACAAATTATTATAATATTATTAATTATAATATACCGCTATTTCTACATTATATATAATATGGTCGTTTAAAAGGCCATTTGCTGTAAGCGAATAGATCTGTAGTTGAATATTATCATAATACGATTCTTTTATAATGCGTGTTATTTATATGAAGAATTGTGCGGTAAATAATTTATGGTATGGTTAGGTTATCATATAAAAAATGTTATAATGATAATATTATGTAGGTGTATTTGAAAATAATTCATCATCATTGATACATTCCAAAAATATTACAGTTGCCAAGGTAATATTATTATATTAATGTCAATAAGAAAATATATTTTTATATTTTCTAAGTAAAATTATGATTATTTATTTCTGTTAGTAGTTATATGTATTATAATTTATAAATAGTTTTTAATAAACAACATTAAATATATATATTTTTCTATGCCTTTACACTTTACACTTTACACTTTACAATGTGTCAATGTTTCTTTTCCATAAACTTCCTCGTTTTTTACAAAATAAGCATTTTATAAATATTTCTTCCTCGTATACACGTTTTACTTCCAAATGATGGCAACTGAACGAGATAATAAACAAAAAATAATCAATATATTATTTGTTTTATTAGTATAAAAGTATATTTTGATCGGATTCTTATTCAATGTTAACATTAACGCCGGATTTTTCTGCATCCGTAAAGTCAGTCATTTATTTTTATAATATATATCATTAATATTATTAATATTATAAACTGGTGTACACAGGAGAAATATTATTAAAATAATTTATTTTTTTAACTGTTAATACAAACTTTTGTATTTTTGTCTTCCTACATCTTCTTCATGAAATGTAAAACTATATATTATTATATAATATTATAATTCCGTAAGTATATAAATACACGTCAAGATGTAGTATAATAATAGTATCGGTTTGAATTTTGTGTTTTCGTTTGGTTTACAGACTTTTTGATTGAAATTTTATTCAGCTCGTGTGCGAAGTGTTACCGCCGACGGGTTTCCGAGGCGTGACGAAAAAGTCAAAAAACATTTCCATCGTATACGATTCACGCGGAGACGAATCATCTGTTATAGCAAACATTTAATGCATTATGTGTATATATGGAAACCCGATATCAAGAGGTCTCGAGGACGCCCCAGGCAAAGATGGGTGGATAGAGTACAAGAAGATTTGAAACTTCTGAGTGTAAGAAACGCAGAAGAATGTGCAAAGGATAGAGAAGAATGGAAACAATATGTTGTTGCAGCGATGGGCCTTAAAGGCCTGTAAGAAACCCAGAAAGAAAGAAAGATTATGCGTGTATATATTCAAGCATTATTTGTACACTGGTTGACTTTGTAGCCAGTATAATAATATAATTTATATTAATTATTAAATAAATGTTTTCAAAGTCATGACTAATTACGTATTACTAAAATTACGATTTTGATTATTAATAATTGGAGAAATTGTTTCATAATATTAATTTAGTTAAGACATAAATATAATTTTATAATAAAATATATTATCTAAATATAAATAAAATCTATATCTAGATACATTTTTAGTTATCTGGTCCCAACACTGATTAATGATTATAATACGCGCGATATTGTTATATATTTGTATATTGTTCGCGGAAAATTTTGTGTTTCCATCACTTCTAGTTTATTACAGACATTATACAATATATTTTATTGTTGGGAATATTGGACTTTTCTATTTATTTTTACCTAACTCGTAAAGTTTAAATTTTAAAGTTATTATTATTATTATTATTGTTATTATTATGTAAGTCGAATGTACGAGTACCATAGGCGCAACTAGAGCCTAAATATTGGGGGTGCTAAAATTATGTAACAAAAAAAAAACCACCAAATGCTATTTCCCAATTATTTATGAATCACTATAACAATTCTAAAATTAAACATATTTTATTATCCTAATAAGTAGACATTTACATTATATTATTTCTAGATTTCATGCAGTATTATCAATTTATAATATTCATAGATTACTATATTATAAGACATTTGAATAAAATAGTTCTAAATAAAACTTTAAAACTTAAAATTGACAGTATTTTAATGTAATTATTATAGTTAGACCTAAAGAAAACAAGGGGTGCTAAATTATAACTCAGGGGTGCTAAAGACTCTCTTGCGCCCTCCTAGTTGCGCCACTGACGAGTACATTTAATTATTGAACAAATTATTTTACGTTACCTATCAATTATATTACGTATAAAGTTATTTAATATTAATTACCTGGTATAATATGTTCATAATATAGTACCTTATTAAGTGTATTTAAGGAGTAAATGTGGGAGATAAATAGAGTAGAAACAAATCCCTACTTGACCTTTCTAATAACTAGTATTTTTTTCCCTTTACTTTTATCTGCTTGCTACTTTTAAGTCAATTTAATGGTATGTTTGTAAACTGTGCCCGGGCCTTCTTAGTTTCAATTCTTGGTAAGTATAGTAAATTGCGCCCATATTTTCTAAGTGATTTTTGATTTATTTCCTATTTTTTATTCACATTGTAATGACGTCAAAAGTCAAAACCAAATTATATTCATCGTATTATATCGTTTAAAATCAAGTATAGGTAAGTAGGTATATCAATATTGTATTAATATTAACATTAATACACATGAATCAGTTGTTTGCACATCATCATGGACACTATTTATGTAGTACTGTGTTAGTTACCATAGTTTGAGCCGAAAACAAAATTAAGTTAGAATTTACGTATAAATCGTAGATGAAATGTTTAAAGAATAATAATAGCCGCTTCTGGATAATGTTAAATGTATATATCATAAACATAATTATATTATTTAAAGTTAAGTACATAATAATTTAAGGGCACAATTTACAATTTTTTCTTCGTTTTCAGGCGCAATTTACATCTGATCATTTAATGTTTGCCACTACACATTCTCCATTGACGGAATTACAAATACGCCGTTAATAATTGAATCGGTTTTTAATTAAATTTATTTCAATTTATTCAAACTTAAACTGTCTATCGTATCGTAAATAGCTGTCTATCGTCTTCGTGCCCTTAGCCCAATTTAAATAGTGTGATGATGATGATAATAATAATAATAATAATAATAATAATAATAATAATAATCACATTAATGGTGTGGATAATAATATTTCCTAAGTGCGTGTGAAAAAAAGGACGAATAAAAAAAATTATTTTCTAAAAGGCTTTTTTTCAATTATTAAAAATAGCACTATTTAAACTATTTAAGTAATATTTATATGAAAATATTTTGTTCTTTATCAAATCGTATCCATTATTGTTAGAGATATGCAAATGCGTAAATATTAAACAATCAATAAATATGATATAACTGAAAGTTTAGTAATTTAAAAACTTGAAAACTCGATTCTTTTTTGTTTTTGTTTTGTTTTGTTTTGTTTTATCAATGCCCCAAAATCTCTGTTATGCACTTAATTTAAATCCAATTAATTAGTTAATTCCAACAATAATAAATAATATTACTCTAACATCCCCTAGTGGGGGGGGGGGGGTTTGTTTTTTTTAAATAATTTTTATTTCCTTTCGATTTCGAATTATCGCATAATCTGAACTAAAATATTCTGTGAAGTAAAAAACATTAAAATACATTGAATTTGTAATATTTTATCATTATATTATAATCTGTTTTTTAGATCTTGTTTGTAAGTTCTAGGAACGATACAATTATTGTCAATAATGTACAAATTAATTAAAATTTCCATGTTATTCCTTTGTAATTAATAGAATTATCGTTAAATCGCAATAACGTATAATGTTTTATGTTTATTCTATGGACTATTGTCAACGTCACGAAATCGATTAAAAGTTAATAACTGTTATTAATGTACACGCATCACGCTTACGTAGATACACCAGAAAATATCACGAAAATTTTGTTTTGGTATGTAATATTCGCCGGAAAATTGTCTCTTCTATTCCTAAATTATATTATTATTATTATCTTCAGTGGCGGACTGGGAGAAAAAAACAGCCCGGGAAAATCATAATTTTAGCGGCCCTCAGTATACTTGCGGCCTTTTACTTTTATATATATATATATTTTTTTTGTAAACACAATTTAGCTTTTAAATTTTTAAATATTTCAGTTAATTGATATAAAACAAAATAACTATTGTTTATTTGTATATACTCAAGTAATTGTTATTTATATAATTTAAATTACAGTCAATTTTTTTTAATAAGAAAGTTTATTATTTAATAAATCACTTTTAGTCTTTAACATATTAATAATATCATCATTATCAATTCCAAATAAAACTTTTTTTTCAACTGCCATCATCATAAATGCATCCAATTTCTCTTCACCCATTGAATTTCGTAGACGAGTTTTAATTATTTTTAATACCGAAAATGATCTTTCGCATGCTACCTATATTAATAATTTTAATAAAAATTGAGTTAGATCTTTAAAATAAAATACATAAAAATTATTATAAATATTCTAACTGTATACTTACTTGAGTACACGGCAATGTCAACAAGTATTGATAAGCCATGGTCAAACAATGATATGCATTACTATATAAATTATATTTTATAAGAACATTATAACAGCATACCACACAATTTTTGCAGGATTTACATTCTAATTTAGCAGTGTTATTTTTCTCATTATTTTCTTCAATTTCATTTTCACTTTCACTTTCATTTAATTGCATATCAAATGATTTTGGTAATATATTTTTTAATCCATTCCAATTTTTAATAAAGCTATGAAATTCCGCTCTTAGTTGATCATAACTCATATCAGAATCAAATTTACATAAAACTTCATACAATTTTTTTAATGCATTTGGTGGAATATTTTGATTTTGCAAATCTTCAAAATTGTTGGGTGATAAAAAATTTAAATCCTTATACAAAGAATTATTAGTTGAAAATTTCTTTTCTATACTAGATATGATTTGATCTAAAATTACATTATAAACTTCAACACTAAATCTTTTTTCAGGGCATAATATTGGTTCATCTTTATTGTTTTCATCAATTAATTTTTTTCGAAGCCGACATCTTACTTTTGGAAATTCTTTTTCAATTAATACTTCCATATCATGCTTTTTATCAAATTGTTTATTTATATAATTTATAAAATTATCGGCTTCTAATTTTACATCTCCAAAATGTCTTTGAATTTGTTTTAACTGTGTTAATGCACAATTGACTAACTCCTGAGCCGTTATTAAATTCATACCCTTGGTCTGAAGATATCTAGATAATGGACCAAGGATTTTGAATATATTTATAAAAATAAATGCTGTTAAAATAGTTTTGTATTGTAAAAGGGATTCTTTAAAATTTCTGGCCTTCACTTTGATATCAGAGTTAAAGGATTCTGACAACTCAATAGTATTTAATGCTACAATTAGAGCAATATACAAAGCTCCATTGTCTCCAAAAATTCGGTCTAATGCCTTTTCTTTGGACCACCAGCGTGTATTTCCAATCGTTGCTAGCCGTCTTTTGTCATTTTCTCCAATGATTGATTTCCAGATATTCATACGTTTGTATGATTCTTTAAAATAAACAGCAATATCGTTTAGTAAAACAAACAATGAAGCTGCTGTAAGTGTTATACTTGTAACATCAATTAAAACTAAATTTAAAATATGACTATAACACCACACGTGCACTTGATTGGGTGATGATTTAGATAGCCAAGCAGAAAACCCATTATATTGGCCCTGCATATTTGCTGCTCCATCTGTAGCATTCCCTATACAATTATCAATGTTAAGTCCATTTTTAGTTAAAATATTTTCCAACATAGTATGAAAGCTCTTCCCTTTTGAATCTTTCATAGTAACTACTGCAAATAATTTTTCATTAACACCAATCATATTGACATATCGTATAATGATAGAACATTGATCTTGAACTGAAATGTCTTGTGTTGTGTCTATTTGAATGGAATACATAACAGCTGCTTGAACTTCCATAACTATTGATTTTTTCATCAACATATTAATTATATCAATTATTACATTAATAGTAGTTTTTGATAAAAAAGTTAATAACGACCCTCTACCTTGAACAGCTGTTGATTTACATGCAGATTTTACTTGAGCACATTTAACTATTTTATCAATATGTTCAGTTAAAACAATGTCATATTTCTTTAGAAGTAATATTATATCAAGAAAATTACCATGGTCTGCAACGGGATCTAATAACGATAATGTGGACTCATTCCTATGACCTCGGTAGCTAAGACCTCTTTTGCCAATTAATTTTATAACATCAATTATTCTATCAATTATTTGAATATTTTTCTTTGCCTCTTCTTTTTGATTTTTTTTTTGTGTAGAAAACAATAAAAAATCAATATTTTTTTTATTTGAAAATGTAAGATATGCTTCAGAACAATTTCTATGATTATTACTATTTTCATGTTCATTAATACGCTGATAAACATGTGTCCATACATTAAGTCCTTGTGTGAATAAATTTGGCTCTGAAGAAAATGCCAAACATACACTGCAATATATTGTCATTGAATTATTATCAAAAGTCAACCAACACCGATTGGTTTTATTTTTTCTAAAATATGCTTTGGATGATTTAAATAAATGTTCAACAAGTGGTTGAATAGGATGGAATTCAAAAAATTGATCAAGCATAAACTGAGATGGTTTTTGAAAATAATTATTTGTGTCAATACATAGTTCATTATGTACTCGTATATTTTTATAAAATACATTATCCTGTTTATCCGTAATTGTTTCCTACAATTATGTAATACAATAATTTTACATACAGGATATATCCATATAAAATTAAATATGTATTACATTAATTATTATACTTACATTTTCGGCCATAGCTGTAATTATAACATCTCCAAAAACATTATCGTTTGAATTTTTATTATTATTGTCATTACAAATTTTTCTCATATCAGAACTAAGTCCATCAACACTCTACAAATAATAAATTGTATTAATCAAACATTTAATAATAAAAATAATTAACATATTAATTATATTTATTTCATTACAAATAATTTTATTTAATAAACAGATTTATTATTATTATTTATTGTTAATCAATAGGTAAAATGGGTCAATAGGTATTTGAAATTAATTATAAGAAACTTGTTTAATTTCTTCTTACTTTTTCAGTTGCTCCTGTAGCTGTAACTTCTTCAAAAACATTATTGTTAACATTTTGATTATTAACATCATTTCCAATGATACTAATTTCTGAAGTACATTCATCAACACTCTACAAATAGTAAATTGTATATAAAGAATTATAATAAAATAATTCACATATTATTTAAGTATTTATATTTTTTTTTCTTATGTTTTCAGTTACATCTGTATAAATCAATTGGCCAAAAATATCATTTAAATTTGTATCATTAATGTCACTAATCATATTTCTAATTTCTTTATTGAATTAATAATAATACTTTAAAAACAATACATTTGAAAAATGGACATTAGAAAAAAAAATTAAAATATTAGTTATTGCATATTAACTAAACAGCATAATAAATACATTATATTTTACATACGTTTTTACTTAGAGATTGTTTTTGTGGTTTAAATAGTTCATTTAGTGTCAAACATTGTTTTGCTGAAGCCAACAACAGCTTTTTGTTTTTATCTCTTGCCTTTTCTGCACCTCCTTTCCTTTTGTTAATTACTTCTTTTTTTTCACTCATTATTGAAAATCGTAAAATATAAAATATGAATACTGAATAGTATACGATTAAAACGTTAATAAAAATAATATTTAAAACAATTAACACAACCTCATCAGTATTTACATTATTAACACATTAAATAGTGAAAAACGAAAATGAAATATAATGCGAAACGTGATTGCGACAGCACAACACGACGATTTTTATTTTATGCGTTATCGCCTATGCATGGATGTTCAACGAAACGGCCCATGTAATAACTATTTTCGATTCTATTTTTAAACTTATAACAAACCAACAATAATTTATTAACAAGCACGGTCCGGCTGCAAACAAGTCGGTCCCGCATTTTAAAATAATCAGAAATCTAGGTAATTTTGTTTAGTATTATTACATACTTATTACTTCTTAGATATATTTTAATTTATAATTTCACAATAATAATATTAATAAATATTATTTTATACGAACAGCGGCCCACCGGGAAATTTCCCGGTATCCCGGTCGGCCAATCCGCCACTGATTATCTTGTATATTATTATAACCCCTCATGATGTATTGATTTTGATTTATAATCATAGGCGTATTGAGGTGGGGACTTGGGGGGCTTAGCCCCCCTGATTGATAATTAGTCCCCCCAAAATTATTTGAGGCTATCTGATTTAAAAATATTTAACATTAGAAAATAAAAATGGTTTATTGTTACGATTACTAACTACGAAGTTACGAATAATTACTATATTTAAAATTATATTTTAAACATTTTCTAATAAATAAAATTGTGATTTTCTTAATCTGTATTTATTTTATTATGTTGATATAATAGGTATATAATAAAAACTTAACAATAAAAAATGTAGTTTATATTTGAAAAAAATTTATCTATTTTTTTTTAATTTCGTACAAATTTGTAATGCATAATGTATATTTCGCATTTTTTATCATGCATATTTGCATTTTTAATTTTTTTTTGTACTTTTTTCCTATTTTATTTAAAAATAAATTTGTGTATTATGATATTATACCTGTATTTAATTTATTAGTGTTGTAGGTAGGTATATGTATTACATTAATAAGTGTAAGTTAATTAATAAGTACTAATATTACTATAATAGTGTGGTCGGGGGTCGTCTCCAAAAACCCTTATATTATACAAAACTAGTTGGAGGGCTACAGCCCCTCCCTACAAATTTATCTACCCTACGCCTATGTTTATAATATAAAACAGGCGTGTAAGTTTATATGCTAAACATTATTTTAGATTCTGAGCAAAGCGAGAATGTATTGGTTCTATAATGATGTGTCTTTTTTTTTTTTATATATAAGTAAGAAGACACTTTTACTACCCGAAATAATGCTCAGATTTGCACGAATAGGACATGTTTCTAGTAGGAATGTGGATGTAGCTGGTACTTTATCAAGGTCATTTTTCAAATTTCTCAAAATTGACCCTATGCGTTAGATAAAACGACGAAGAAAAAACGGCAATATATTAATCGATACCTACATTATCTGACTTTTGTTGACTTATCGTTATTTCGAACGCAATGATTTATCATTGCATTCAAATTCTAATTAAAAATAAACACTATGATTTGCACACCTACAACTCTACGGCAGCTCGTTTTTTTCTTCTTTTCTTCTATCGTATATATTATCAAAGTTTTATAACCATCGGATTCACTAACGACGAATAAAAAAAAAATAAACAAATAAATAAAAATAAAACTTTTATTTAGATCCATTTTGAGGACAAAAACCAATTAGGAGGTACCTACCTATAATTATCATATAGTAGCAGTCAGTTAATGGCGTGAACTTGACCATGTGTTTTGTTTTCCCAGGCCCGGAAAAAAAAATGACAGAGACCGTTTATCACAAAATAAATTATATACTGTGTTGAGGGAAAACGATTACGTATATCAAATAAATTATACGTATACAAAATAAAAACAACAACAAAAAAGTTTTCGTGCGATAATTAAAATGAAACGTACAAAAATATAATACCTATTGAACCACATTTTATCTACTGACCCTTTTAAAACAATGTAAAATTAAATACAATCTTTTATACTTTAATTATTTAATTTTTAATTTAGACTGCTCTTTTGGTCCGTAAAAATAGCTAAAAAAAAAAAAAAAAAAAAAGAATCCAAAATTAACAGCAACCGAATAATATGTTTTGTTTAGATACATATAATATATTTTATTCATTATTCCGTACAAATAATTAAATATAAAATATATGAATCGCATAAAAAAATTATATATTATGATAGAATAACTTTTACAACAGTTATGTTTACAACGTAATAGTATAATTATTTGCAAATTTTTCAAATAATTAAAAAATAATATTAAATATTTTAAAATTAATTATTTTTAAACGTTACTATATAATATTACAATGCTATTTTTAACAATCTCAAAATTTATATTTAAAAAATCAATATTATTATAACGTTAAATTTTAAGAGCAAAATTTATAAGTGTACGCCGTGTGGTAAACATTGCAGCATAAAATTTAAAGATTTTTTTTTTTTAATATAAAATCTTTTTTTATCTCTTAGTAATGCTTTTTATAGGACTTTTTATGTTTATTATACGTTTTATAAGTTACGAAAAATCAATACCGTTGTGTAAAATTTCATATGGAAATATTAAATATTATAAGTAGGTACGTCGTTTGTCCTAAAATCCAAAACTTCTTTATTCGAATAATGTTGTATGATGGTATTTGATGACAAATTATTTTATTATTGAACGTGATATTCGATAAACACGTAATAAAATTTTGTAACATTATTGTCAATATTAATAAGCAGTTTTTTTATGTCAACCGAATTTAAATTATTTTTTATTGTAAATAATATTCAGTGTTAACGGACTTAAACCATAAATATTAAAATATTATTACATAAGTAAGGAGTTTTTTTTTTTTTTTTTGTTATTATAATACTGTATATAACATTTTTAATGTCAACGGCCTTACACCACCAGGATTATTGCTAGGTTAGGAGTTTTTTTTTAATAACATTCTGATCTAGTGAAATAGACGAATTGGTATTAGGAAAAGGGAAGTCCAGGTTTTTTCGTCGTGTCATCTCGTTTTATTTGTACTTGGTATATTTTGTATTTTGTGTATTGTATTTAAATTAAATATTATTATAGAGTAATTGTATATTGTATACTATTATTTTGTGTTATTTTACATAGGTACGACAATTGGAATGTATGTAAATTTTAAAAAATTACTTTTTTGGACACGATATATAATAACATCATCTACAACTAATTACTAAATATAAACTACGACTGGCTGATTATCAAATTAATGAACCATCATTTTATGAAAGTATACTTGCAATTGTTTTTTTTTTTTAACCTTAAAGATTGGAATCAAACCAAATTTCTTAATCTATTTAATTACTTACTTTACTAATTACTAACGAAAATTGTTATACTTATATAATTAATAATTTTGTGAAGTATTATTCATACATTTGGTATAGTATAATTCAATTGTATGCTATTTGATTTCCACTATAAATAGAAAAAGACACTTTTGATAATAAGCGACAAGAAATTTTGAGCAAGAGTTTATTCATTAAATTATAAATATTGTCCACAGTTTGTAATAATTTTTCTGTAAATTTATAAAAATACAAAATAATAAAATATTTTAATTTTATTATATAAAATTAAAAATCTTTTGTTTTTATCACTTAAAAGACTAATTTTTTATATAAATTCGAAATATATTAATAAAAAAAAAATAATGTTCCAATATGAAAATGTTATAGCTATTAATAGTAAAAAAAAAAAAAGAAAAAAAGAAAGAAATATAATAAAAACTTATCATTTTTTGAATTATCGAAGGATCAATTCTTCGCAGCTACTATTTTTCCAACCCAATTTGTATGTTTCTTTCCTTCGACTTTTGCTTGTTTAATAATATTTCTTTTATATTTTTCAGTATGAATAACGCCTTTCTTTTTTTTAAGAGGAGTAATATACTCATCGTCAGTACTCATAATTTAAACATTTATACAGTCGTCTATAATGAAACGACTAACAAAATAACAACTAAAAACATTAAATTCAATAATAACATAAAGTGATTTTTGTAAAATATCGGACATGTGCCCTTTTTGTATTTAGCGATTCATTTATTTAATGGTCAAAAATTCAATACTACATAATATAAATATTATTATTGAATGTAAATAAATAATAAAAATTGAATATTTATAATACACACAATCGAAAAAGTAATATAATAATATTTTGATAAATTATTTTATCTAAATTTCATATTATAGTGATGTGCAGTCACGGATTATTGCGTTAACTGTAAACGATGATTGATTAACATATAATTATTAATCAAATTATACTTTTCGACTAAACGTCAATCAACATTTAACACTGTGATAACGGTAAGATTTATATGCGCAATACTGCAAAACTATAACGTAATAAGTATTTCATTATTTTTTGTTATTTAATCCTACGGTGAAAAAGTAAAAATATATGGTTACAATATTTTGAGTTTAACCGACCATTAAATTCCACGTTAGAAATTATAATAAATTTTCGAAGATTAATAGTTATTAAAATTTATACGCACGTTTCTATCATTATTAGGACGTATTTTTTAAAAAAAATCTTTATTCTTTATGCTTGAATTTCGAGTTTTTGTAAATACCTATACTTAGATAATATTTTACAATCATAATATCAATGTTGTTTTACATAATACTTTAATGAATAAATACAATTTTAAGAGGCACGCCACGACCTGCAAATTCGATTTTCACTTTATATCTATAATCTAAACTTTAAATTATAATTTTAATAATATTTTAAAGTACCTACATTAAATAATGTCCAAGAAATTTATCCTGTTTCCTTCCGCTTGTAAAATTGTAAATCAATATAATTCCTATTTTATCACGTCTTGTTATTTAATATCAGATATTGTATTATTATTTGCATCAGCCAGCTATGAAGTGATGTCCTGCAACCTGCAACAATAACAATTATTATTGCTCACTAAGTGTATCAAAATCTATTTTTTTTTTTTTTTTTTTTTTTTTATATCATCATATAACAGTACGCCTTAATATTGCTGATCTATGTATTGTTATTGTTCAACTAAAAAAAATCTTTTCTACAAATTATTATAATAAGTATTATGAATTTATCGTATGAAAATCCGATTCAAAATGCGTGGCTGCATTTTTAGAATATTTTTGTACGTTGATATTCAAATAGATTAATAAATACCGTTCAATATGGGATTCAAAATATTTTAAAACATTATAATAACATATAGTCGATCTTGTTTTTGATGTGATAATCATCTATAAAATAGCTAAATATAATATATTCCTTGATAAGTACAATAATTGATAATATGACCGTCGATGAACTTTTAGAGAATATAATATTACATATTATAAAATTCCAGTTAAATTTAAATGTCTATTACATATACATATATAAATCTTTGTACTACATTTTATTTGATTTCACCGTTATTCGAAATAGTATTATGTCATTTAACAACGCATAATTTTTTTAATAATTCTTATTAAAACGTGTATCACAGTTATTCTAAAATTATTTAATAACATTATTATGTGCACACAACGTGTCCATACGTCATTAAATTTGTGCGTATATAATATTCGTCCTCTAAAAACGTTATTATTCATAATAATTATATTATGTACTCGTACGTAGTATATGCTTATTTTACAGCTAACAATATTTAGTGTCGGTAAATTATAGAAATACCAAAAATATAAAAATAAATGACAAAATATTCATAATTATTTAGATTAATTTTATAATTTTATGAAATATTATTTGCAGATTTTATAAATGGCAGACGTTTTAATTTATTTACGTTTAAATTTTATTACCTACTTGTATCTTTTTTCAATTTAACACGAAAATATTTTATATAAACTTTTTCTACCTATATATTAAATTAGTAAATGATTAATAATTGATAAAAACCGCATGACTCTGCATTGCAAGTTCATCGAAATATTACAGAGAAACAAGAATGTCCATTCTCCATTGAAAATAAAAATACATTTACTATTTGTGCTTACAGCATATTATTAGAAGGTATATGTAATAATTTACTATTTTATTAAACTTCTTAAACTTCGATGATTCGATCATTTGTCTAGTTATAACCTTAATTGAATGGCTTGTTACAACCACAAAATAAATTTAATTTGTTAGTAAATTTAATATTTCGTCGGAAATCAATGAAACAAAATATTCTTAAAAATTAGAAAATCAGATTTATCAACTAATATGTCAGATTGTTATGATATTAGTAATGTTATTATACAAATAGTTTTATCTTGATTTTATTATGATTTCATAAAAAAATTCACATTTTTAATGATAAGAGCAGAAAAAATTATATAAATTGTAAAAAATAGGTACGAATTCACAATGAATTATAACCATCATAAACTACCTATGAAAAAAAATGTATAAATAATTTAATCGAGGAGATTTTTTCAATAAATCTGAAGAGATAGAATAAATTAAATATTAGTATTATTAGAGAAAAGAAAATCCAAATTATAAAATTGATATTCACCACAAATGACCAGGCAATATGAATGATGAGTTAAATAAAAAAAAAATCTTGGGAATATAGTAATGATTCGTATAAAAACATAAATAAAAATGAAGAAATACGTTTTAGATCTTGACGGAAATCTGTATAAGAAAAACGAAAAAACTTTGCGAACTGAAAGGAGATTATGAAAGGAAACTGATAATTTATTACGATTGAAGTGTAACCGAAGACGAGTTGCATTATAAAACCAAGTAAGATGAAGATAAATCAGTAAAGGGATTTCGATAAGAAAACCCAAAGGAAAGAATTTTATGCAGATGACTAGATGAACATTAGTTGTGGCTGCCACAATAATAAATCGGATAATTTTAAATTGATAATGTGATTAAATTTTTATCGAGTACCTACCTATTTCAAATAAAGGTCATCAATTAGAAATAATATTTTTATATAATTAATATATTTTATTTAGGAATAAAATATAACAATAATATTATTATTTGATTTAGATACCACTTTGAAAATTAATACACCTGAACTCTAATGTTGTAACTTGACATACTCGTATACAGGATATAAACATAATATCGGTCATTAAAAATTATATAAAATCACGTTATCAAAATGAAATTGTTTACACTCATTTTTTTACAAATAAATCAAGTATAAGTTACTAATTTTGGTACTGGTTTGTTATAGCCCCGCCACGGCGAGTGAAAACTTTATAGCCCCGCCACTCAGGTTTGTTATCAAATCATCAGTTATCTCAGGTTTAAAAAACAGTTGATGTGAATGACATATGATTTAGTAAAATATCGGTAAATAAAAAAAATATATGATTTGATTGTATTTTTTTTTTTTTTTTTTTTAATTTTGTTTTGTTTTGTAGTCTTATTTACTATCTATTTACTATTTATTCTACTTTGTTATATTTTTCCATTGCTATTTATATGTATGTAACTTAATTTGTTGATAACAAACCTGAGTGGCGGGGCTATAACAAACTAGTACCTACCCTAATTTTATACACTCGCATATACATTTTAATATTAAATATATTCTAATTTTTGAAATTAATATTTAATTTATAATATATTTATTATACATAATAATATTATAGTTGGTATACCACGCGTTCAATTCGAATATATAAAAATAAATTTCAATAAATTGTAACATGTAATTAACTGGCTACAACTACAATAATAATAATAATAATAATAATAATAATAATAATAATAATAATAATAATAATAATAATAATAATAATAATAATAATAATAATAATAATAATAATAATAATAATAATAATAATAAT
>JAIUCT010000012.1:6936444-6948009 GCA_021307375.1 Tetraneura akinire | reverse complement strand
ATAATAATAATAATAATAATAATAATAATAATAATAATAATAATAATTATAATAATAATATAAAATCGATTAAAACTATATAAAAACACGAGTGATCTATGAATTTATGAAATGTATGTTTTGTTTTCCGGACGCGTTTATATTTTCATTGTAATATAGTATATTTATCTATTTCTCGTATTGCGTATATAGGTACATGGAAATAAAATCACATTATTTTGGCACGATTTCTTTTAACGCGTATAACTACTATTATATAAAATATGAAAAACATAATTTTCTTTCGTATTTATTTTCGACGGAAAAAAAAATAATAAAATAATATATATATTTGTAGTCATACCTCATACATATATAAGTATATATATATATTATTATATTGTAAGTATAACGGCACAACGGTGGAATAATATGTCATTCACTTCCAACACTTAAGGCATTTACCTTTTAGATTATTCTTAATGATATATACGTCCAAAACTATCACAATACAGAAAATAAAATAAAAATAAAAATAAAAAAACGTTCGGTATTTTATTTTATTATTATTATTATTTTTTTTTTTAATAATATATTTTTATAAACTCTATATATGATATAAACTATTGTACGTTGAGAAATAGCGCGTTTTGTACGAGCAAAATACAAAATGATGTGTATAGGTACGTATATATTATTAATATTTCTCGACTAATATTATACGTATCGATTGTATCGGCGTGTTTGACACGCTACAAGTTAATTTCCGAAAGACAATGATACGTGTAAAGCTGTGATTCGTATTTCGTTTCATTCATTCTGTTTTGAACGAATCAAGTGTAAGAATATTATAATATTTTTCAATTCATAATATATAAACACACACTCGCTCCGATACGTATCGTTTATGACATAATAATAAAAAAATGATGAGCTGTATGAATACACACGTCAATAATAACATCAGAGGCGCAGGAACTATTTATTTTTTTTATGTGGGGGGTCAAAAATATGTGTTTCAAAATGTGGTCTTATCTTTCAAGGGGGCAAAAATACAAGTTTGCCTCCTAGGAAAAAATTATGGGGGTCGGTTTCCCTCTGCCTCCCTTCTCCGGCGCTATTGAATAACATTATGACGTTAAATTTATATTTAACTATAGGTACTGACTTCCGGTTCATAATATAATATAATATATAGATCATAAATAATAAATATAATCGTAAATTGTAGAAAATACAAAAAAATTTCATTTTTACTCTAAAATTTATAGTTTTTATTGTGTTATTCCCGTTTATAATCGTTTATTACCTATATTTACCTATAATTTCGATAATAACAACGTATACGTCACGTATCCGAAAAATATTTCAGGTACGTATGTATTATTTTATTGATTATGTAATTGCATTTAACGCGTTTTTGTATTATACCAGAAAAAAAAAACACTAAATTGTACCGCTGTATGATGATGGTTCATCTACATTTATATCTCTGTTAAGACCATTTTGAACGTTCGTTCGCGGAGACTCAAAATACGGTTTAAAAAATTGTCGAGTCAATTACAAGGTTGACTAGCCACAAATAAGACGTTCGTTTTGTTCGGGACGAGCGTAATATCCTAAAAGTGTCTATATATATACATTTCGATAACACGACGAATTCCAAAAAATACAATTGTTCTTGTCAATTCCGCACATTATGGGCTACAATGGGCACAGTTTATTAATAATAATTTTGAGTTCAACGATTTCGTTTAGTTACATTGTCGCCTGTCTTCCTCTTGGTCCACGCACGCAATTCAATGTCGTATTATATTGTATTATAATAAATCGTGTAAAATTTAACGAGATTTATACGACCCGAAACACTTCAATCGCTCTATACATAAAATATGAAAAATAATTTAAATACAAATTAATCGTAAAAATAGTCGTGTGTTTGATTTTTATCATTTGCAAGTACTCGTATAATACGTATAATAGGTACTTAATATAAAATAGGCAATTTCACGAAGAAGGTAAAAATATTTTTAATTTAATTAATTTTTATCAAGTAAATATTCCTTGTTATATAACATTACAATAATTCATCATTGTTTTATTTTTGAATTTCAGCGAAGCAATTGAATTAATGGACCACCTATTGACTCAAATACAGGATAGATTTCTGTAACTATAATTGCATTTAAAGGTTATTTTTCGAATTTTCCTACGATAAGAATATTAGATAAGAATATTTAGGAGAAAGATAAAACTAACAATTATTTTATAGATGAAATTTATTTCAATTATTTTATATAGGTACCTCCTAATAAAGAAAATATATTATCAAAACTAAATTTTAATTTCGTATTATTACAATAATAATTACGATTATTCTTAGTTTAAAATGCATAAAATTGTGTGAATTATATAAATTTGTAGTGCTATTTTATTAAATAAAATAATTAAATTTATTTATTTATTTATAATTTTAGTTTAAGTTCTGATAATTACATATAAGTTTATAGATATGATATTATATATTATATACGTAGGTATAAAATATTTTAAACAATATTATATAATTAAAACTTACAAGAAACAGGTATATAAAAGGTAAAAACTTCCTGTACCTGTACGATCAGAAATCTCTCAGTTATTGTTTCATTTATTAATTTAAATAAATAAAAACCCAAATCCACAAAAATTAATAAATTTCATTTATTAATGTTTCTACTAATGAGTAGATCGGATAACGTTGTTATTTAAGTCTATTGAGATACACTTTAAAATAAATATAAAATGTGTCGTAGGTACGTGAAAATGGTAATATTACACTCAACCATGTCAATTATATTAAAATCACGATGTTCTTTTTTTTCAAACAATATTTATACATTATTATTATTTTTATTAATTTAAATCCGACAATGAGTTTTTTCACAATACCTACATATCGAAAAACTCGATTATTTATGTTTTATCACTTCGAAAAGTTGCTTAAGGTTAATTTGATATTTAGTTATAATATTTCAAAACATAAAGTTGTCTTATTATATATTACAGTATTACAAAGTTTAAAATTACAAGAATTCTTATATTATGTTTATCGTGGCTCTGCAGAATCTCATTTCAATATAATACAGTAAATAATTCTGTATATTTAATCGAAAAAAAAATCGTTTTATGTTAAAAATTGTATATGTATATTAAAATTATTTTAAGTATAAAACGATTCAATCGGGTTATTGGTAAGTACTAAATACGTATAATATTATATTTAATACATTATATTACTTATTAATTATTGGTATATTGGTTTGGTTTTTATGTAATTCAAGCAGTGCACAGAAAAAAAAAAAATATATATTTCTTTGATGCTATAAATATTTTGATTATTTTTTTTTTCCCCAGTTTTAAATCGACGACCCGGAGGGAATACTGCGTTAGCATTAATTCCTCCGAAATATTTTGATTTAAAAAAAAAATATGACGATAATGTTAGCAAAAGTCTTCGAGCAAAAACTATATTTATTGCTGAAAAATTTCTAGAGGAGGTTATACGACTAACCTTACCCAACCTAACCGTCCCACTCACGGATACTTCATTGAATTCTAACTAAATTCTAGTAAAAAATATTACATTTTTCTCAAACTCGTATATAAATATTATTATATTATTTGTGATCATTATAGTATTAGACATCACGAAAACGTGCCGGTGGCGATCACGCACCCGGTGGCGAATTTTCATCAATGGTCGGTAAACTGTTTCTCCGGTGGTCTTGTGGCCGCCACCGGTGTAGTGTATTCACTGTATACAAAATATTATAATTGAGATCCATTGGTTTTTGGAAAAATCGCCACTGGACGAGTGGTCGTCACCGACATATTTTCGTGATGCCAACTATATAAATGTAAATGTAATTTTTATGTTTTTTGATATCAAAAAAAAAAAAAAAATAAAATAAAAATAACAATTTAAATAAAAATTGTAATTTTATCGGTCATAAGTTAAACAGTGAATTGCATTTTTTATTTCACAAAAAACGAAACGTTATTTTATTTTTCACTTTTATTTTAAGTAATCTTTTGTAATCGTTTCAATATTATCTAAACGAAGACGTATTGCATACACACTCAAAGTGTTCGTTGTCATAATAATTCATGCTATTATACATAATAATAATAATATTAAGACGTTTTATAATATAAGAAAACAAAGTTTATTATTAATTATTAAACGGGTACTCGTTGTATACCTATACGGTTTCGAACGGTAATTTAACGTACTCACAAGTAATTGGTCGGTTGCTTCCAATTATGAAGTAATAGCGGTAATAAAGACGAGACGAGACGAGACAAGTGAGAGGACGAGTTCAACACTGCGCGTATGGCGTATCCACTATCCATTCTGATGTTTGCACGATATGCGCGAGTATGTCGTATTTACGATGCCGGAGGGTGTTGTACGAAATTTCATTAAAAACAAAACTGCGTCTCCCGTTTCTGGTACGTTTGACGTGGTGAAAATATAATTGGATTCTGCTAAACAATGTTTATTGAAAGGGACAACGTTGTTTGATTACGCTGTATATGCTGCAGGTCGTCTAATTAGAAATATCGGTGAAAAACCACGTCAACTATAACGTTAAATTTCCCAATTAACCGTATATTATAAGAATATATTCCCAAAATAATGCTCGATATAAAAAATTCAAACCTTTCAAAAATATCATCTCGTGACGTTCGTTTCCTCGAGCACCGATTTGAAATTATTTCTACTCTTATGGTATAATGAATGATTTTTTGCGTGATGAGACTTCAGTCCTTCGTCTGTGTTATCAATAATAAGTTAAAATAATTATGAATTATAATATACCGTAAGTGTGGTACTATAATGGCTGTTTGTAAAATAATGTTTATTGTGACGTTCATAATACTGCGTATTTACAAATTTGTAAAATTCGAATTTACGCTCAAATAAATAACAATACCATAAAAATTTAAACACGACTGTATACATAAGTGTATTAATAATTATGAATTACATATATATATATAATATATTTTGAACACAGTTATACTGATGATATAGTATAATTTATTCTTGTTATTTTTAAAATTTAATTAAATTATTTTTTAGGTAGGTACCAATAAGACAAAATTTCGATTTTGTTTGAGGCGTTTAACCGTTTTATCGCGGTATTTTTATATTATTTCAAAATATAATTTTACTTTTTACATTTTTCCGTGTATTTTATTTTATTTTATGAGGAAATGTGTCTTTTCTTGTGCAACAACTTATAGTTAGTAAACTTTGTTAACACGGATTGTACGTTAGCATATTATATTTTGTAATGGCTACACTGTATATAAATTTACGATTATTATTATGATTATTATTATTATTATTATTATTATTATTATTATTATTATTATTATTTTATTTCTTACGTGACTTTATACATGTATTTTACATTTTATACACAAATGTACGAAATGGCAAACTTAAAATAAAAAACAATTGTTCATTAACCGTAGTCAACAGTCATATACCTAATATAATAATGTATACCTCTGTATATACGATTTGGTATGTAATACCCGCGTAATGATTATTACACGAAGGTACCTAACTACATTTTATAATAATATAATAATATACGGTTGCAACCTTTATTTATTATTTTTGTAATGTTATATGTCATTGGCGATTAGTTTAAAATGTTAATATGATATAATATTTACTTACCTTAAAAGTTAAAACCATTAGTTGTGTTATGAAAAGATTTGTGTTTTATTGTTGGTAAAGTGAGAATTCCGTTCGTTATTTTAGATTAAAAAAAAAATAATAATTATTATGAGATAATAATAATTTTATTTTTTTTAATCGTAAGAGAATGTAAAAAATGTAAAAAAAAAAAAAAAATACTAAAAACGTAATAAGTTCTTACGATTTAAAAGACACACGGTGAAATGTATAGAATATTATACGTCAAATAAAGAATTTATTTGAATAATAATATCGTATTAAAAGAAAAAAAAGTAATAATTCCGAATGACACGCATATTTTTGATAATTTTAAACTTTGAATGTATAACAGAAATATTTGTATACTAAGAAAATAATAAACGTTTTAACTGGAGTTATTAGACTTTTACAAGTACGTTTGTCGGAATAAATTCCAAAATGCAAAATATAGTTTTCTAAGTGCAAAATTGGTTTCATATAACGAGGGGTTCAAAGCTACAAATTTTATTTTGCACATTTCCACGTTTTTTCATTTTTAGAGCATTTTCATAATTATTGGGTCATTTTATTGGTTTTTAATGCATATTTGTTCAATATACGATAAAATTTAGCCTATATTCAAAATATTATCCAACGATAAATTATTATTGTTCAATGCATGCTCAAAATTTAGTAAGTAGAATAGGCTTTCTTACAATTTTAATTTTACATAAATTTTAATATATATATTGGACATTGGTATGTTTAAAATGAATAATATTTCTCCAAAACGGCCAAAATATATGCATGTCAGCATTAAATCACCATTTAAAATTGTCATTTTATTTTTTAATAAAATAACAAATAATAATTATATGTTATTTATAAATAATTACAAATTGAATAAAATAATATATTCGGCATTTTAAGGTCATTTTTATGGTAAAATGCATTTTTTAAGGACATTTTTGACTATTTTGAGAACATATTTGTATGGTTTTAAGTACATTTAAATCCGGGCCTTAGACTAATAACTATACTATTACTTATGTTGTTGATCGTTTCACCTTTGGCGATGGAACAATACGTCACGTCATGACGCAAAAACCATCACTACAACAATACAAATTTATTATGTTACACGTATCATTTTATTGTTATGTACAAACGAATAACACATAATATAATAAAATCAAATTCATAACAAAGTGTAGTACTACAATAATAAAATAAATAATAAACAATATAATAATAACGGCGTGTCGCCTAACGGTCGGACGCGCGGACACGGACGGACAATTTTATGCATATACTCGTACGCGTATTATTTACAAAAACCGTATACAGTATTATACTTGAAGACGGGGTAATATAGAAATATTGTATATTATGCCATTCGATGTGATTTGTGTGATTGAACGCAATTTTTATGTTATTATATTTTCGATAAAAAAAAAAAAAAATAATAATAATAATTAAATAAATAATCGAAGTTTTTCTAAAATTCGTTCATACGATCAGTAGGTACTATAGATATGCTCACATTATAAAAATATTTATTATAAATTAGGTAAAACGTGACATTTTTACGAATAAATTGTCTCGTGAACGTGATAACTCGCGTCCCGATTTTCAATGACATTCGTCCTGCAGCCCTGCAACAATACGGAAACATTGTAATATCGTCCTGTAAAGTTTTGGGGTCGGAGGGAACATTGCGCATTCTAAATACAATAAAAATTATATTAATAATATATGAAGAAAAAGAAGAAGAAGAAGAAGAAGAAGAAGAAGAAGAAGAAGAAGAAGATAAACGAAAAATTAATAAATTGTTTTCATTCCATATTCGATAGCATTTTAATGCCTTAGACGAATTTATTAAACTCAAAAATTTAATAATATTATAGAAAAATATGAAAATAATAATTATATCATATTATATTATATACCTATAATCGAAAACCTCAGCGTCAATTACTAAAAATAATTAAGAATAATAAATATATAACCATAAATATAAGTCGAAGTTATAATATTTATAACTTCCTTGTATATATAGGAGGATCGGAAATTTTTAAACCTATATATATATATAATAATGAGAGCACCAACATTATAAAAAAAAAATCAAAATATTATATTTGAACTAATTTTACACGCGAAATTTTTAACACTCTTTATTAACATTATAATAATATTATATATCCAACGTATTCTTTTACATTTATCATATTTCTTTATAAAACGAAATAATTGATTTGATATAATAATCGATAAACATTTAAAAAAAACCCCCCAAATTATAACAGTCGACGTATACAAACGAATTAATATATGGAAATAATAGCGTGAGTATATGTACTCAAATATACAATATTATGATATTAGTATATTATTTCGCCGACCTTATATTAATATATTAGTTTTGTGCACGCGAAAGAAAAAAAATTAATATCCAACGAGATGTAAAGATACGCCTTTTTAATGGTCATCGACTTATCGTGTTACGTTATAATCGTAGGACAATATATCATAATATCATACCATTACCATGGTATGCTGCAGCGTGTATTGTTTTATAATAATTTATAATTATTGGTAGTACTATTTTGCTAGTTAAAATATTAATATGTAGGTATACGTTCAATTAATAGTAATTATTATACTTCCAATTGTTTAATACTAAATTCCAAAGGTTATATTTTTATTTAATTTAATGCAAATTAGAATTTAATAGATTTTGGGAATATTTTTTTTTTGAAAAATTACCTTAACTGTTACCAAACAGACGGGAATAACAAATTAACACTATCACAGTTAAAAGTTTAAAAGGTTCCTAAAGTACAGTCATTATAATATCTGGGATTAAAATCTACTGTTATTATTACATCGGTAGCATAATATTCTATTAAAAGCAAAGATTGTAATATGATATCGTAATTTATGAAAACATTTAAATCGCGGTCAGGTGAATTTTAATTAGAAATTATTATGGACATAAAATGTCTCTGAATTACAGCGAAGAAAAAGCGTCAACCGCAGTAGAATACCGCAATATCTGTAGAAAAAAATAATAATAATAATAATAAACTTTTCCCATAATAAAGTAATTAAACACTTTTCACTATTATATATATATATATAACTATATAAGTAGTACTACTATAATATAGGTAACCTTTTAGTTACGTAAACACGGTATAAAACGTACAAGTCCAGAAACTCTAACCGCGGTTGTTTTATTTTAAAAGCTATTTTCCCCGAGTGTTCCGGACGTACACAGAACACTAAATATTATTATATCCGTAATACGGAAGACATACTCTATACGTTATTATTAACGGTGTTGTCCAACACTCATTTCACTTCGGAAAACAGCCATCAAGTAAATTGACTTTGCGCCATTAATTGCTCTGTTATATGAAATGAATAACGATACAGAGAATGTTTATTTTGATATTCGACACTACAATTAACGAAACGATACCATAATATATTATATGTAGGTAGGTATACATCTATCAAAGTATAGACCAATAGACAGCTATATAAAAATATAACCGAATCACGCGCAATTTTGTTCTCGTCATAGGTGTAATATTTTATACTTTATGAACGGTTGTGAATAAAAAAAAATATGGTACGTTATTATACCGATTTACAAATTTTATACATATACTCGTAATATAATATATCGTAAAAAACTGTTCGGGACATTAATTACAGGATTCAAGAGTATTCAATTTGAAACAGTGTTATAATTTAAAAATACTATTAATAAATCACCGACCATTTTTTTTTTTATAAAACGTAAATCGAATTCAAAAAATTATAAAATTGTATATTGTTTTTATTGTTTTTATTATGCGTACGTACCTATTATTTCAATTTTAGATTCTGAGCAAAGTCTTTTTTTTGATTTTTTTCTTTTTAAGTATGAAGACACTTTTACTACCCGAAATAATGGTCCGATTTTCACGAACAGCCTAATATGTTTCCGGTTGGAAAGTGGATGTAGTTGGTACTTTATTTAGGTCATTTTTTGAATTTCTGACCCTAAACGGTAGAAAAATCGACGAAAAAACGGCAATATATTAATCAATATTCAATATACATCTACATTGTCTGACTGAACTTAGCTCAGAATCGTTTTTTCGAAAATGGTTTATCACGTGTGAAATATACATAGAAAACAGTATACGATAATATACGTAACATCAAAATCTACTATAATAATGTTATAGGAATTCAAAATTTTAGTAACGATTTTAGACCCGGATCAGAATTATTTTACGTTTTTGATCTAATTAATTAAATCAGAGCCGTTCAACCTAACACAAAGGTAGACGTATACATTTTGTAAAACAGACCAGTGATTCACGTAAAGTATACAAGTGGGGGCTATATTTTAAATTAATTACGCCACCCTTATATAGATTAGTAAATTCGTCAGAACTCAGGAATTGGTGCGTAATGCGTAATACATCGCACACGCATTAGTCAACACGGTGTATGCACACTTTTATATAACCGTCGACGAAATTAAAGTTTACAGAAAAGCAACTTCGTTACGCGGGTATAGAGAGTCGATACGTTAGCGTATGAAATTCCGATAATTATATTATTGAATAACTAAGTATTTTATTTTATTTTATATATATGAAATAACGAACGATTCAGGTTAAACTATAGAAATCTTGTAGAAATAAAAACTGTTTAACTAGTTTTATTATGTTTAAAATAACTATTACGGCAATGCAGTTGAAATGTATGAAAAAGTAAAAGTATTTAACTTGTTTACGTGATTTTATTAGAAGTTATAACGTATCTATAATATAAAATACATGCAGAAATTCGGATGTTATTTGGAATTTCACAAAACATTATTTATCAAGCATTTGATTTTGATTTGTACAAATTGTTTAGGATTGCAGTGAAATGATACCGAATAAACATGTATGGAAATTAACAAGCATATTCAAGTAATTTATAGAACGACTTGGTAGTTATTAAAAAAAATATGTGTATTATCACAAACGTTAACGTTATTTTATAAAAAGCAAGGGAAAGGATAATCCTGCTGCAGGGATAAGGGTGTGAAAATCTTAGTGTTTAATTTTAATTAAAAAAATTCAAGAAAACGATTCTGAGTGAAGTTCAGTCAGATAATGTAGGTATTGATTAATATATTGCCGTTTTTTCGTCGTTTTTTATAACGCATATGGTCAATTTTGAGAAATTCGAAAAATGACTTAAATAAAAAGTACCACCGACATCCACTTTCCAACCTGAAACATATGGTGAAAATCGGAGTTTTATTTCGGGTAGTAAATTGTCTTCGTACTTAAAAAGATAAAAAAACCCACACATCATTGTAAAACCGCCTTCGCTCAGAATCTAAAATAAATGTACCTATTTAAATATTTTAATTTATTATAATATTATTAGAATATCGATTTCCATTATTCTTTAACTATTATTATTCGGCACGACGAAAAATCAGAAAATTAATCGATCGATTTTTATAAAATGATCAATGAAAATACGCGTATATTTTAGATTCTGAGCGAAGCGAAGAATGTATTGGTTTTACAATGATGTGTGATTTTTTTTTTTTTTTTTTTTATTCTGTAAACATTTTTACTACCCGAAATAATGCTCCGATTATCACGAATAGGGTATGTTTCCGGTAGCAAAGTGGATCTAGTTGGTACTTTATTTAGGTCATTTTTTGAATTTCTCAAAATTGACCCTAAGCGGTAGAAAAAACTTCGAAAAAATGACGAAAAAGCGGCATTTTTCACGAAAAATGAAATTTTGACAAATTCAATTTCTATATTTCACGATAACTCAGGCAATTTTTAAGATAG
>JAIUCT010000012.1:6906364-6931596 GCA_021307375.1 Tetraneura akinire | reverse complement strand
ATAATAATAATAATAATAATAATAATAATAATAATAATAATAATAATAATAATAATATAATAATAATAATAAACGTCTATCTCGGTTGCATCGTCGTCGACTCGTACCATTCGATCCGACGTGATTTTTTTTTTTTGTCTTCGCGCGTTATATCATCTTTTTTTTTTGATATTTTCATATAAAATATTCGTTTCCGCATCCGAAAATTATTGTTTCCAACATTCCCGTGTTAATATTATTATATTCTCAAAACCTCAAAATCAAAATCGTTCGTAATGTTAAATTATAAATTGGCGAATTTGATCGCTAAAATATTAATGCGATATAATACGTATTTATTGATTTATTATCGCACGCAAGGACGGACTGAAGGATAAAAACAACCCGAGAAAATCACAACGACCAATTCAATAACTATTTTCAATTTTATATTTAAACTTGTAATAATAATAGTCATTAACGGACCCTGACCAGAGCCGGATTCCCATCAGAATTTCGGAATTCTGGCTATATTTACGTTACTTTTTACGAATGTTAAATAATATTTCAATTCATAGCAGCCTACCAGAAAATTTCCCAGTATCCCAATCGTCCGGTCTGCCACTAAAAATGCACACGACAAAATTCAAATTATGATAACGACGCGATAACGTCCGTTCGTACTTCGTGGCAATGATAATATTTTCCTAAATTATTATAAGTACTTATAATATATTTTATTTTGTGACGATGTTATCCGACGACAAATTTGTTAAATAATATTCTATTACAAGTTTTTTAAAAACAAAAATATTCTGTAACAATATTATAATATGTTTTCCATTTTAGTGAAATTAACTTTTTCCATCAGGATTAATAAACAACCGTTATATTATTATATTTTTTCTCTTAAAAATAATAATGACAAGTCGCGTGTTATTTATTTTTCGAAACTTTTTTTAAATAAGAAATAATATTGTTTGGCTTATAAAATTATTTTTCAATGACTTGCACGCCATTTGCATAATAATTTTCTCCCATAGTAAAATATTTATCAAACGTAAATCCACCTTTCATATCACAATATCCGAAAATATTACTTATGTGCGTCCATATTTTTATCGTGTCGAGTACATAATATTATTATTTTAAATCGTCAATATATTATTATATTTTTTAAAAAAAATTTGAAATCATAAAAAAAATATTAATTTACTTCCTAATTACGATCGTATAGTATTTGCATATATTTATACGTATTAGATTCGCGTAAATTAATAAACAACATATCGTTTTCCTTATTATTTAATATGGTTTATACTACAGGGAAAATTTTAAATATAAAACTTTTTTAATAATAATATATTATTTCTATGACTCTTCATTTCATTTGTTAAATTATTTTTACAAAAATAATATCAAATATTTTAATGTCTATAACGTCAAACAAAACGATAATATTATTACCATCGAGTTTACGATTTAGATTTAAAAATCAAAATAGTTCACTATTTATTATTATCTTTTATAGTAGAAATATTATAGTACTACATTATAGCAGTACTGATCATTGACATGGTATTATATTATTATAAGTAGAATTTTTTTTAAAAAAATTTTTCCTAACAATACCTATAGAATTATATAGGTGTCCGTTGGTTTAATTTATTATTAGGTAGGTAGGTATATATTTTAATTCTGTGCAGAGTAATTTTTTTACAATTTAAAAATTTAGCTTGAAATTTAGCTATATATTACGTTTATAAATTCGATATTATATAATATTATAATGTCTATGTTCTCGTGTAGTATTTATTAATGTCAAGACGGATGTACGTCTGATATTTAGAATAACATTTATGTTGATTAGTATATTACACCATTTATATAACTAATTTAGTATTGTAATATATCATATTACGAGACAACATAATTATTCTATCTACAATATTACAGTAAATTATAGTCTAAAATGTACCTACATATAATAATATATTATTATAATCGTAAAGTTTGCTTGTCGGGGACGTCTATGATAATATTATATTGCCAGTGGCATTTATTTATTAATAAATAGTTTTACGAACAGCGGAACTATATATAAATTCTTGGAGGTTTTTAGGTCATCAACTTATCAGTTTTAAACTTTTTTTATAACACGTTTAAAATTAAAATAATTAATTAACCCCGTATTTTTGTATGATATTTTTATATTCCTATATATTATGAAAATTTCTTGGGATATCGAATATAATATTATAATGTTTTATGAAATTTTATTTCTTATACGTCATGTGTACTTATTAAATACATATTGGTATGACAAAAAAAAATTAATCATAAACAAGATATCGATATAATCAGAAATATTATTGAAAAATAATTATATTTTATTTGACATCGAGTTATATAATATATTAATTATGCGTATGTTCTTTCAGAGATTTCAATGATTATTAATTAAAATATCACCGCACAGATACATTTTTTAAGTACTTATATACTCGTCCACACGATTATACCTCAAGACGATAATTTTATTATCACTATATTAATATTACTCTTGGAGTCTAGGTGCGATATTATTTCGCGTAACGTTTTTTTCTTTCTTTCGTTCGTTCGTAAAATAATTCTATCCCAGTTATTTTTGGGGAGCTTTATTCCTGACTGAAATGCTAAGTCGAAACGTGGCATGGTGTCATGAATAATATTGTATAACTAATTGTAGACGTGTATCAAGTGTGTGTGTATATTATTATAAGAACCGTTCAAGTAGTCGTACACGATTCAGATCAAATTTTATTTTATTTATTTTTTAATAATTTTTACTCTTCCAATTGTACCTATACAGAAATATATTTCGGTTATTTAATTTAATAATAAAACGAAGTCACGAAAACGTGCGATAATCCACTGTGATAGCGTTCAATTTTTTAAACTTAATATAGGTACATTGTATTTTAAATATTCCTTGGCGTATATTATTATCAAACGCGCGTATTTTCCAATGTTTGGAGCTATATGATAATAAATACCTATACTCGGTTTGCAAAAAAAAAAAAAAAAAAAAAAATTATAATAATAAAATCGATAGACAAACTTATAAATAATTCGATTATTTCGAATTATATAATATGATATTAATATTCATACCTGTATTATCAAATATCTGGTATACGCGTTTCGTACGTGTAACATATAGTAACTCTGAACATTATTTCAAGCTATAATAATATATTAATATCGAAATAATATTATAATTTATATATAAATTTATTTATTTAATGTCAAATCATAAATATTATTGATTAGGATAATGCAATATTATCATTTAAAAGTCTTGTTTTTATATTCTTACTAAAACGAGATTTTACTTTTAACGTTTAATCCTTTTTTGTACATATAGACAATAGTCATGTTCGGTTTAAATAATAATTCAACCAATTATTGTAAAGTAAAAAACCAGTAGAGAATTTCAAGTATTTTTGATATTTTATTTAAGAAATTTTTCAAATTTCTAAACAGTTTTAATGGAACGTAGAAAAAATACATTTTCGACAAAATTAATTTTAATTATTTTACAATAGCTAAACAAAGAAACAATATAAACGTAAAATTGAATAAAATTAATTAATTTAAATGTTATATTTATTTAACAAAATTTTGGAATAAATATGATTTTTCTGTCTAATTACACCCAAATTAGGGTTGCCACGGATTAAATGATGGATCACTAAAATTATTTTCATATTACATTATTTGACTATGATAATTCTTTAAATATTATTTTGATGTATAATAAAAATATTTTTAAATAATAATTCATCATCAATTATATAATAAAATAATAATTGGATACAATTTTTTAACGGATAATATCAATTGTTTATAAAAATGTCTTGAAATTCAAATGTTTGAATGTATTTAATAAATATCGAAATAATTGCTCTTATATTAATTTATATTTTTTTTTCTAATCAAATATTAATTATTTTATTAAGATTATTGTAATAAAAACAAGAAGTTAGTGAAATCTATCTGGTTGGACAAAAAAATATTATATTCTCTTCAAGGATCGAAAGACCTATTATCCAATATTCAGTTAAGTTTTTCTATACAATTTTAATATTTTGTGATAACAATTAACATCTACCTAATATATATATATATATATTTATTTATATTCTAATGCGTTTAAATATTATATTTATAAAATATATATAATATGTGTGTGGGTGCATCGTGTATTTCTTTTTACTATACTTATCATAATTAATGAAATAAATAATACAAGGAACGAAATATTAAAATATTATTTTTATATAATAATAGAAAATTATTCTAGAAATTATTATTTCGTCGAGAAATTTGTATATACAATAATTAAAAAACTATTAATTCAATATTTCAATAAAAAGTCACACATAATATTATTATTTTATTTTCGAATAAAGATAATATATGGATTGTATTATCGAAACCAGAAACCAAATATAGACAATAATATTATTGTGATTGAAATGGTTGTTTGGCAAATTTATATTATTTACTATACATTCATTCCACGCTAAAGCCCACGGCGAAATGATTGTTAAAAGTTTTAAGTGCTTTCGCGAAGAACACAATATAATAATCATTGATGAACTACGAATTGTAAATAAATACCTAACCTATTGATAAACGTATATTTCGACGTTTTCATTATTAATATATTGTATACTGTACACAAATTCGCAATTAATTTATATTGTCTTTTTGTCGTGTATTTCAAACTACTATACAAATTATACTTGATTAATCACTAACAGATATAGGTTAGGTAAATTCGTAATTTAATATAACGACGTTTAAAAATAATATTATATTTTAAATAATTATTAAAAAAAATATAAACAGAGTTTATGGACAAACGAACATCATCAGTTATGAATATTATAATAATAAGTCTCGTATACAAAAACAGGTATTATGTGATATTACGTGTAGTTATAACAATAACATTGTGTATAATATTATATCCTTTTTGGCAGAATATATAATTTCACATTATGTCATATTTTATAATGCCGCGTTAAGCTAAAATGTAAAAACAATATTATTATAAGCTACCGGATATAATAATATACCTAGTATAGAATTTGGTCCTGCCTTTCATTTATAATTTACATAAAATAACTAAATGCTTTTGTAAAGGATTAAAGGTTTACAAAATGTCACGGATACATTTCCTGATATTAACTTTGCAATATTTTTTATAAACTTAATTAAACGCATTTTATTTATAATATAATATTATGATCTATGATGCATAATAATAAGACGATGTGAAACTATATAAAATTATGTTCGTAAAGACATTGAATTTGTCCAAAAGACGTGTTTTTACATATATTATTGTAATTTTACAAAATCGCCTTAGTATAAAATAATGTAATAATATCATCTATTTGTATTACGCATCATATTTTTAATTTATTTCTTTCTCATAACTACATAATAAAATCGATTAAAGACTGAAGTCAATTATATATCGGCGTTAAATACCGAGTAAAAATAATGGTATTGAATCGATAATAAGTTAATAAATATTAACATATTTCATCGGTAAAATAATATTAATAAATAAATATAGGTAATTACGTTTTCGTATACTGCTCTACGTCAGAACGATTTTTGGCGAGGCGAAAAACTAAAATAATTTTATTCAAATATTTAATTATGTACCTATTAAAAAAAAAGAAAAAAAGGGATATTTAATATCTAATCTGTAATGAATGCGATTTTAATCATATTTAATGTAACGATATATTATAAATATAACGAAAGGGTGCAATTATAATAATACGAAGCAAAAAAACTATTTTTTTTTTCCAAAAATTATCCACCAAATATTAACAATTTTGTATGTATTGCAAAATATCAAAAAAAGGTTTGATTAGTTTCCAACATAAATCGATAGGTGCAAACTTCACATACTCGTATTACGCGTCGATATATTTTTGTCTCAATTATATATTGACATAATTTTCATCATAAACGATAGTATGAATATTTCCCTCGTACTTTCCAGTACCTATAGTTTATACAATAATAATTATACCGCGTTGCAATTAATATTTTTTAAATTTAAACCTAGCCATCTAACGGTTCGAAAGTGACTCAAATACAGTTTAATAAATATTTTTTGACTTCCACTTTATTACACTAATATTTCATAACGTACACCTAATTATTATTATTATTATGGCTTAAAAATGTTCATATTATGTTCGGTGGTCGCCGAGTAACAAAACTGTGTCTTATGGGAGTCAGGTTTTTCTCACATAGGTACTTACGTCACCGAGTTTAAGTATACACCGAAAAATTATAATTTTAGATATCGACGAAATGAATTCTCCTCGATACACAAATAACATTTTATTACAATGCAGGTATCATATTTATTATAATATCGTATTGTATATTTGTATATACATTGTCGTATTCGTCGGAAATCGCGAGACGAACGATCCATTCGCGATCGACCTCTCAGCGGAATTATTACTATTATTTTCGTGGTCCGATTCGTGTCATAACGACACGACACGACAACGTATCGAACATAACGCCATATTATTATTATGTGAGTATAAGTGAGCGAGTGTGTGTGTTTTTTTGTAGAAAAAAAAAAAGAATAATACGCGTGCACACAAAAAGTCTCGCCTTATGACAATATTTCATTATTATTATTATTTTCTTCCATAATATTATATTATTATACATACCCACAGGTAACTATAATAATATAATATCAAACAATATTATTGTGTGTGATCGGGGGAGCCCTACATACGGCATACCATAACCATAGTAAAATATTACATACCTAGGTATGTACTCGTATTATACCAGTAATAATAATATAGTATAGTTGTACCATAACCGTGCTATTGGAACCGGTGCGAAATTCCGCTTTGCCGAAATTCCACTAGCACACAAACACGCGCGCAAACGATTCAATTAAATCGAGAATAATATAATATTATTGTAACGTTACATTTTTTTTTTTTTTTTTCATTTCTTTGGCCTAGCAATATAATAATAATAATAATAATAATAATAATAATAATAATAAAATATGACGATGATGATGTGCGTGTGCCTATGTGTTTGTACAACTATACGCAGTCGGACGAGGACGAGGACGTTCTCTACCTAACGTATTTTTATTTTTTAAAACACAATAATATAATAAAATGCTCGTTCCAAACATAACATTATACTGTTACAGAAGAAAATGAGTACAATTTACTTTAAAAATTATTAACCACGTTGACTTAGCCGCTAAAAATAATAATGACGTATCGCGTGTTATGAAAAGACGTACCTAACTTAAAATGTCAACTTAAAAATGAAATGAAAACTTGTGAAACCCAACAGAGTATATTCATATTATTTTACACGGACATTAATAATACGAGAAGTGTAAGAACAAACGATAAACATTGTAAATTGATGGATGATGATATAATATTGTATTTATCCCTTTAAATTAATAAAAAAAATATTGACGGTTCTGCGGGATGTAATAAAAAAAAAAAAAATTATTATTATCATTTCGGCCTATAAAATTAAGAAATAATGCGATTTAATTGCGTTTGATTGAAATATTGTCGTCGCGCACATAATACCACTGGTTTTATCATTTATTATACGATTTCACAGCACGCAACAATTGATGTGTTTCGTCGAGATGCTCGTCGTAAACAAACTGTTATTATTATTAAAAAAAAAATATAATATTATCATCTTAAAATATATCGTGTATAATATGTAATAATATGGACGAACACGCGAAAAACTAATATAAAATATACTACGAAAGGTGTAGAAAAAAACGAAACGAATAAAATTTTGTGATCGGATTTCAAACACGAATTGCAGATATCGAATCCTTATCTTTTATTCCTATTGATAAGGAATTATATTGGTATATGAAAATATGGCTATTATTTTTATTCTTCGTTATTAAACGTAGTATAGTATTATATTATACGAGTATTCCTTTATGAAATATTCTAAATTAACTTCGTATATACCTAATACCTTAGGTACTGTTTTGTAAGTAAATTCGAATGGGTAATTTTTTTCTAGAGATTTTATAATTAAAATTAATCATTTTGTTGACAATCGATGTATTATAAGGACGGATTACAGGCATATGATCAAAATCGTCCTTTACGACTGTTATTATGTGCATGGAAGGTTAATAATTAAATATCACGACAGTCGATACAGTACCTATTTAATTCGCGATTGAATATATAATAATCATAATAATAACTGACCTAGCGAATATCCATCCATATTATATAAAATAAATAATTAGGTACAATCTAACATTGAATATTATTATAGTTGTAGTATATTATTATAATTAAATTTTCAAGTATATTTCCATTTAAATATATAAAAATCATACTTAATATACCTAACGAACATTTGTAATAGAAAAACAAATGTCATTGTAAAGTTTTTTTTTTTTATATTTATAAGATTTTAAACAACGACTTTTTTGTACCGAAGAATTATACAACTCGATTTAATTAGATTTTAACTAACTTTTAATTAGAATAATATCGTATCGTCATGTTTATATTATGCATTTATATAAATTCTGTCATTTAAATACGAATTAATAATGATTTTCCAAGGTTCTCAAATCGCGTATACGAAATAGACAATCAAATAGATCTCATTATCCGCATCCACGTCTATAATACATTATTATAATATAACATTTCGACTGTGCAGTAAACTTTCAAGTACGAGTTCTCGTGAATATATTAATATAACTTGCTATTTATTTGGTCTGGAAAGTCATAAATTAATAAATTATTGCAATATTATTATTCAGACAAAATAAATATTTTTATAATATGTTTTTACTCGAAAATTCACCATAATAATATTATTGAACAACTTTAGAAAAATGTAACGCATAAATTATATCGTTGAATTAAATTAAGAAATTTCACGTTTATGGGGAAATGCAATCCGTTGGGTATTGAATTTTAATAAGTTATTTATTTATTTATTTTTTGAGCATACCTACCAATAATATTATTTTCCGAATAATCTTAAATTCAAAACTATAATTTCATTTATTTTGACATTCATATAAGTCAAGTAAACACAAATAACTATTTAGGTATAAAGCGTATATTATTTTTTTCTTAAACAAATACGATTTAACCTTATTCGGAAAAATAATTATATTTTTTAATATTTTAAAATTTGAACCGTTTTTTAATTAATTTTTCAATCGAAACGATTTTTATTTTCTGTTTACATAAATTACGAGTTCAGCTATTTAGTAATTTAGTATATTTTTATTTTATTTTTTTTTTTCCATTCAAATCGTCCTTTACAGAGATTATTCAGTTTACAACTACTATACACTTCATGATGGTAATACTCTATACGTTTGAAATATTATATGCATTGCAATAGCAATTTCGAGTACACAGTTCAATTTGATATTTTTTTTTTCCATTTTATTATTATATCGTACGACCAAAGTGATTTTTGTCGTATCGATGATTGAATATCGTTTCCAGTATAAATATACAACATTACAGTCCGTATCTAATAAAAACGTATTATAGATACATAACGTATGATTTTTGATCTACACACGCATAACACATAATACTATTACAATATAACGTATAACGTGACGTGTCATCGATTTTGTGAACCGCCGCTGTTATAATAATAATAATAATAATCATAATATAATTTTTTTCAGCAGACATTTCCCACGTGCACGTTGAACCACGCGTTCGAATTCTTATTATTTTCACGATTATTTCACGTGATTCGCGCCGAAGAAAATTGGAATTTTGGAGTATATAGCGTATAGGTACTTTTGATCTTTTCTACAAAGCATATAATATAATATAACGATGATATCGTTCGTCGCGGACATGACGTGTACGACGAAAAACACGAAATTGAAAATGACGAAAAACACAATGTTATCTTCGCTCTAAAACAGAATCGGAGACAATCTCAAAATAAATACATAATAACTATTATAGGTTAGAAAGGATGTCAAGTTAAGTATAAGTAATAAGTATATACAGTTGTGGAAACTGCGTCATTTGTGTTAGAAAATTTCGTTACGCAAAATGAAACTTTTCCAAACTATATATTATATAATAATAATAATAATAATAATAATAATAATAATAATAATAATAATGTTATATTGCATATATAGTAACGTCTTCAAAGACGTTCGGGGACTTTGATCAAATACAAACGACTCTATATTCCACTGTTTTATTAGTGCTTCGTATAATCTCGCTGCTCGATAATATACTTTTACGAATATATAGTATTATATTATTATTATTATTATAATATACAAATAGTTCACCCGATGGAATGACTCAAATTGGCAATTTCGCTTTTCTCCGTTCGATATTGGACGTAGAAAATTCACAATGACGCATCGATTATGAAACGGTCAATTTCTAGATACAGGAATGGACGCCAACAGGTTAAGAATGTTGTAAAGTAAAAAGGCACTAAATCCGAATATATTCTGATTTTGAAAAGAACCAAAAATAATTGATAATAAGTTATTAATAATAACCAAAGTGCATGTTTGGCAAATATTTTTATTAAATATATACGCGTGTATTCGATTATTATTATCAATATACTAATTAGGTATATCATCTACCCGTATTATGTTCAGCTTATAGTAAAAGTCGTATTTTTATAGTGCAAGTCGAATTATTTAACTAAATTATTTTAATTATTTTTATAAAATTAATATTGTCCTCCAGTTTAACATTATTTTTAAATAATTATTAATTTAACGATCACATCCGTATAGTGCCTAATATCGTAGCGTACCTAATTTCGATTACAGGAAATTCTTGTCGAGTCAAGTTTATAAAATACAATTATACAATTTAAATATATTCAAATACGTACTGTGTTTATAATTGTAAAATTTTTATCATTGAAATCGAAAATGACAATAATACGAGTAATTAAAATTACGCGTGCTTACCTTTTTCATTTTAATACCTATAACTATGTTAACCACACTACCTACTATATAATAATTATTATATACGCATATATTTTATTTTATCCGTGACCGTTAATTAATTAATTAATTTTAACGTTAACTAATTAATAATTAAAGCTAAATTATACCATTTTTGTAGTGTCTATATATGTACATTTTATGCAAATTAAAATCCACCGAGTTACGTATAAAAACATTGAACTTAATTGTTCCGTAAAATAATTGTAATAAATTTTTCAATTCAAAAGAAAAATCGATATAACAACAACATTGGTTTAAATTATCCAAATTACATCGTTTTTTTTTTTTAATTATTCAATTAAATTATAATTAATTTAATTGTTTTGATTATTATGATATGAACACACGAGTGCTTATCGGTGTTCTTATAGTGATATGCGTATTCTAATATTATTAAAAACGTTTCATTTCGTTCTTCATAAAATATAATACGCGTACCTATACGTAAAATAATATTATTGTAAGTCAATTTATAGAGTAAACAAGCGGGTACAAATCGTAACGATTGTCTATTATTTAGGTTATGTACTTTAAATAATATACGGTATAAATACGTTCACCCAGATATGTTAAAATAAAAAAAATAAAAAATAAACGTCAAAAGTACTACGTGTAAAATCACACACACAAATAATCGGTTGTTATCAATAACGTAACCAGGTTGAAAGATAATGCGTGTTACTAAACATATTTTAAAAATATCCTTTATAAAGTGAAAAATGCGAACTATTATTAACAGAAAAAAATAAATAATAATAACGTGTATGAGGAAAATTAAATATCGACAATTTGAGGATAATAACTATATAGGTACACGTTCGATACAATAATAGCAAAAATGTTTATTCATATTTAAAATATACATTATAGATTATAATAAAATAACAATGGTAAATTACACGGACTGTCAATAATAACGATTATATTATTATTATTATTTTTTTTTTTCAGAGAAAACGGACGAATAAAATAAAACAACTTACTATATTATTCTTATTGCGTAGCAGAATATTTAGATTTTTTTTTTTTTTTTTGTTAAAACTTGTAAAATTCACAAAACGTAATGTGATTTAATTAAACGCGTAATATTCATACCCATACAACTATTATTGCAGATAAACTCGATGAACGAAAGTATTATGGTATATAATCATGGGTGTCAGGGTCGTCTTTGTGGGGGGACGGGGGCTCGAAACTCCATTCCTCGATTACAAAATTCACTATTTTTACTCTATTATTGCCAGGGACGCATTATTATAAGAGTACAACAATTAGTGGATTGTGCTAAGTAAAGAAATAAGAGGGATGTCATCCCCGTATTCACCCCTAATTCGACCACATACTATTCGACTATAAACTTAGTGTTTTGGTTATATATAATTAAAATATTATCAAATTAGTATTTATGTCGCCTCTGTCCCCCTGTAATATTGCCAAGAAGACGCCCCTGGGTGTAATAGAATGTATTATTAATTATTGGAGTATTTTTTGTTTGTTTTCATTATGAAAAATAAACGAACAAAACGAAAACAATAAATGGAACGAACGTTAAAAGATGTGCAACAACAACACTGTAATATTCGTATATATATATAATAGTCGTGTTTGTTTAAATGAACTAATAATTATTATAATAGTCGTCGGACGCGTTTTAACAGCGTCGTAATTGGACGAAATTGATAAATTTAAACGTTAATCGTCGCACCCGATACAGCTAGTTAAAAAGTTATTGCACTGATATCGTGTATAGACGTGTATAAAGTTTCATTTCGAGTATATACGCGAACTTAATCCACGACCGTCGACGGTGTATATTTTAAACGTTGCTCGTTTGTATATTTTTGTTAATTAAAGAGGTCAAGGATAATAATAATATTGTCTTTTGCAACGTGCGATAATTGCAAACTGCGCATTGTACATTTGTATACGATATACTGTTATTATATTAAACGCGTAAGAACGAAACGGTTACCGAATGAAACGCATTGGTTAATCGAATAAAATAGATAACAATATTATTATTTATTTTATTATTATAAATATATCCCGATAATATTATCATTTATTAAATTATAAATGATAATATTATCCGGACAATATTCGAATATTATATATTATATTATCGATTTTGGAAAATTTCTCATCGATTTACCCCATACGTTATATTATTTGATTTGATTTTTATAATATGGACCCAACGTGTGCGTATATTATTATAATATACAAAAAAAGAACGAGAGGAAAATGTCGCGACCTTCACGGAGTGCGTATATATATTTCGCTCGTTTCTATTTTACGACCATTTTTATGTACGTTTTGTACAAATAAATATTTGTTTTTAACGTCATGTGAGATTTCGTTTTAAAACTCGTATATCCATAATGAAATTCCTTCGGTTTTATTTCTCTTTCGTTTTTTTCTATTTTTTTTTTTTTTTTTTTTTTTTCCTCGTAGATAATAATAATATATTATAGCGAGATGGCACAACGTATACAACATTAATATAATACTATATACGTGTATAGTGTTTAATATTCGACCTTAGACGGTATTAAAATCCCATATGATATTATACGATCCGTCTGTCCAAGGATCAAACGCATCGGTACATTTTATTATTGGCAAACGTCTGCATAATAATAATAATAATATACGTTTCGACGGCCTTGCGCCAATTATGACACACCATGATAATATTATTGGTACATACTATATAGGAGGGTGCGCACGAAGAATAAATGTGAAAATTAATAATAATTCGGTTTTTTTTAACATTTTGAGTACCGAAATTTACAAAAAAATTACATCCGCACAAAACATTTAAAACACGAGATCCATTGCGTGAATGCAAAAAAAAAAAAATATAAACAAACCATATAAGCTCATTTAGTTTTTACCCTTATAATAATCATTTTAATATTCTTATAATTAATATTTTTACCATCCGAATGTGCGAACTATCTACACGAGTGCCCCTCTTCGAAAAAATATGATTTGTTCTCCGTTATGTTTGACGTTTGTCCAAGTATTATATTACTATTTAAACAATTCTATATTATCAAAAGCTAAAATTACTACATTATTAATTTTCAATAATGTACCACAAAAATATTATAATATTTAAAAAAACTTATACATATCATAATATATTAGATACAATAATAAAAAAAAAAACAGATTTTAATTTTTTTTAAAAATTAATTGATGGGACAGGACCATTGGCGCAACCGGGGTGCTAGGAGGTTTAGAACCCCTAAAATTTTCAATACTTTAATAGATGTATATTTTGTTAATAAATTATAAATATAATTATTTGGTACTTTAGCCCCATTAAAATTTTTAACCTAGTTGCGCCTATATGGACAGAAAATTAGAATAATTTAAAATAATATATATAGTGTTTAAGTAACATCGAACAAACGAAATAATTATAATATGAATATAATTAAAATTTGGGTAAAAATGTATCGCTATAACGATGCAGGGTAAAGTAAGTTGACTCTCGAAATTGACCAATTTTAAAATCGCTCGTTTCGTTTTGAAAATTTTGAACGAAATAGAAAAAAATATTATTATATTTTTTTTTAGTAACTATTTATTATATTTTTATTTAACGAACGAACGTTCATTTTTGTTTTTATACGTGTATTTTTAAAATTATTACTCGATATAGTAGTTACAAATTTTTGTTTCGTAAATTTTACACACGACACATAAAAATATCGTGATATTGTGTTCTAGAAAATATTTTAATAAAAATAATTTGACTTATCACTTATGACTTTTTTTTTTTTATCGTATTCTTTCAAAAATTTTAGGATGCAAGTATTTCCAGAGAATTCTTTTAGTCGTGTCTATATAGTTTCACATTCACGTATATTAAACTCGTATCACGCAGTATTATTAAATAGGTCAAAATAATATTATGTGTAACAAAGAGGGACATGATATTATGTACGAATATAAGAGGAATGTGTTTGTATAACATAAATTTAATGAAATCATTAATATTTTCATATAATTATTATCACAGACCATACCTCGGGGACTTCCTCGTAAGTGCACATAACAATATAAACTTATTTATATATTTATATATACTGGAATAACATGTATAATATATATATATTATAGTATAGTAAAATATTTAAATTCAAAAATTTAATAACAACAATTTCTGTCGTTATATTAATACGATGTATATATAATATATACGAGTGTGCAGACTATAATATATGCTGAAAGTTGCAAACTATGTAAGTAGGTACTTCATTTCGTCCTTCGACGACAAAATTGTGGTTGGGAACGGATATATTATAATGGGGGAAAAAAATTTTAATTTGAAAATATTTTGAACTCTTACTGACTTCTGTCGATGACAGAATATTTATGATAACATCATCGTTGTTATTCGCATCAAGTTTGACTATATTCATTTTTTTTTTATTTATTTATTTAATTTTCTCATTTTAATTTACAGACGTATAATAAAATAATAGTCTCGCATTGTTGTCGGCCAAACAACTCATTTAATTAATTTACTCGTCTGCAATTATACGTAGGTACCTAACTGAACGTTATGACTTATGAACGTTATGATACAATATATTGTTATCGTAACACAAATAATGATATTATAATATGCGATGTTATAATATTGTATTACGTTATAACAGCGTTATCCGAAGGTTATGCTCGTGTATGTGCTCGTCACCCCGTGGCAGCACGACCGTTGACAACGTCTCTGTTTATTATTTATTCGTCCTTTCCATCGCCGGTACGGTATAAAATTATAATTTCGCCTCGGGTATAGTCATTTTTTTTTTTCTTCTTCTTTTTTTTGGACACGACATAACGGAGCAACGACTCGACGTAACGTTTAACGATGCAGAATAATATTAAATATATTAATCGTATAAACGTATTATTTCCGTGTACAGATTAGTATAATAGTGATTTATGCTCGAATTCATCAGAAACCTGCAAAATTTTCTATCTTTTCTATATATTTTTCTGTATATTTTTTTCATTGAATATTTTAAAATTTACTCTCTGTAAATTTTTCAAACCTGTCGCTCAATTCGCATCGAGTATTGAATTATTGACTATAGTTGCCTCGTGGAAATCATTATAATATACGTATTATATTTTCGAAAAATGTCGGAAATATTTCTTAAAAATATTAATATTATTGTAGAGAGACGCGTTTTTTGGGCGAGATTAAGTTTCGGTGTTCGGACGATGGAAAATTTGACGGGGGGAAAAAAAAGAATAGAATATTAATGACAGTTTAAAACGAAACGGTTATAATAAAAATAATATTATCTTTTTAATTATATTATTTTCTTCGCGTGCGTTTAATTTATTATTTATATTAATATACGCATTTTTATTTTTTCATTTTTTTTTTTTTTTTTTACCTACCTGTCATTTTATGACAGTTTAAATCTCTGACGATGACGCCTCCGCCCACCGTAAACAGTTTAATAATCGTTAGTGCCGTTATCTGTGTTTGACTTAAACGCGCTTCAAATAAACATGGCATAATTATATTATTATTATCATTATTGTTGTTGTTGTTGTTGTTGTTATTGTATTTGTTGTCCGTACGTATGCATTATACGTACGTCGTCGTCGTGTCGTTAATTTCATACGGTTTGGCGATTTTTCGTGTGTAACAACGAAATCATAATATTATATCCACTGAAAACCGTTTTACAGCTAGTAATCATTTCATCGTAATCTTCAGTCCGTTTTTCCAGGCTCGATCCTAATCTCGGCTCATTGTCCGCCCTATTATTTCCGTACCGCGAATTAAAAACGCACGCGATCAAATTATTAACAACATATATTATACCATATTATAACAATATTATATATTATTAAGTCCTATATTTTGTAGAGAAATTAACGTAACGGTTTCAAAATTTTATCACACATATATAGTATCTATGTGAATACTTAATAAAATTTTTAAGTATCTGACTTCAAAATTGTTTAAGTTATCGTGAAATATTGAAATCGAATTCGTCGAAATTTCAGAAAAATGCCGTTTATCGTCGTTTTTTCTATCTTAAATAAAGTACCAACTACATCCTTTTTCCAACAGAAAACATGTGCTGTTAGTGAAAATCGGAGCATTAATTCGGATAGTAAAAATGTCTATAGGCATAAAATCAAAAACAAAAAGGACACACATCTTTGTAAAACCAAATACATTTCGCTGAAAATCTAAAATAAATAAATGAATATAAACTATACTGTACTCGTACCTATCTGTATATTACGAGTATAATTTCTATATAAACAAAAAGAGTCACAAAAATCACTGAAAACTATAAAAATCTATAATATTATTTTAAATAATGTTAAATAATTCGTATAATTTTTAAATAAACTAATGTTGAAGTAAATTAATCGTAATTTTACGAATAATAAGTAGGTTATAAAAATAAACGTGTTGTTAATTAATAATTGTAAACAAAATAAATTAATAACAAATATATTATTTTAATATATAATTAAAAGTTTAATTATTTAAATAGATTTAAAAAGAAAACAGTGCATTATAATGTGTGATGAAGTAAGTCAATTAAAAACAAGTGTAGATATCTAATGACTTTTTTTTTTTAATAAGATTTTCAAATTAATAATTTGGAAACGTAATAATTCGTATCTACTCCTCGGTATTTGATATACTCGTATAACGTTATTAATTTACAATTTATATTCAATAATAAATAATTCATTGATCGTTTTATTTATAATAACCAATATTTATATCGTAAGGGGAGTAGAGGTAGGTTACTCATCAATAAACAAACAAAGAATTTTCGATATTAATTTTATAGGTAATAAATTGTACGTTTAATTGAAAATTTAAACGTTTTTGTTTTCGAAAGTTTGTGATGGAAACCCGCGTGTGTTGGAAAATGAAGTAAAAAGACTAGAATATGAAAATCGACTCATCACTGGAAAATTGCAAGAAACGCAAGAATGGTTGGACACCATTTTCAATAATTTACACTCAGATAGTGGCCAATTACCATAAGATGATGGTCAAGTGTAAAGTGTTCGAGGACCAAATGAAGCAGATAGGTTCGGAAAACGATCGTTTTAAAGTCGTAGCTCAGTGTCTTGTAGATAAAATAGAAGAATCAGATTGTTGCAATATGGAAAAACGTTCGACCAATAGCGATAAAAACGATTTAAACAATCGTTTTATTACAAGAGAGTCACTTTCTTCCTATTTTACACGCCGCAAACAATAAAATATAACGTGCAACCTGTGGCTAAAAATAACCTATAACTCCAGCGTTCTGTCTGCAGGTCTTTATAATTTACACGAAAAATGATATTGAAATATTGTGTAGGTCTGTTATTTTCAATCTTTATATCTATCAATGTCAAATTTTATTTGGGTTTATTTATGAGGTTCTACCGTAATATAAGGCGCGTCAAATATGATAATAAAGTACTATTCACGACCGAACAGTTTGTTAAACGTTATACGATAGGTACGCATCATCAAGAACTCCATCCGCTGTCACTTTGACGGTCATTATTAAAGTCGTATTGCCAAAGTTATTTGGAATCTTAACGCTTCGAATTACAGTGGCGTAACTATACATTTGGGTCCCCGGGGCAGTATCAAGTGTTGGCTTATATTATGCTACCAAAATTTAAAAAAAATATAATTATTTATTATTTATGATAGGTAGTTTATGTTTATTAATGTTAATTATTATGTGTATAAGAGTACAAAACTACAAAGTATCTATTAAAAGTTTTTTTTTCTAGCTTTCAGGTCGGAAAATGTTTTTATTAGTTCTTTTATGTCCATTTTCTCTGTGTATAAAATATACCCAGATAGAAAAACTGTAATGATACGAGTATTATTACTATAATATTATATATGTATAACATTTATTTTATATTTTATTTATTATAATACTGTGCGTATTTCAATAATATTAAAATATTATTTTATATAATAATAATAAATATTTCAGTAATATTAAAATATTATTATTTTAAATTTAATATATTATTATAAATGAATACGACTTTTGTTTTATATTATTATTATGGTATTATGTCAAATAATCGAATATCAGTCTATAAAGTTGATTTTTATAAATGCATGTTCCAAAAATCGTTATTTATAATGTTTTATGTTGTAAACTAATATATTAAGTAATAACACTGCGATTTCAATTCGCTTAATTCCGTTTTTTAATTATATTACCAGTTAAAATGAAATGTTAAAATAATAAAATAGTGTTATTATATTATTTTGCTATCTGGGATATATTAAACTTCAATATAATAAATTTGGAAATCAAATACATTAGAAGCCGCTTATTAGGAACACGGTTAATAAATTGATACAATCGAGTATTGAACCAACATAATATACCGTTGTGGGCCGTATGCTAAAACATTGAAAATCTTTCAATATTGAAACGCGTTTGTTGTGGACCCGGTTTTTATGTTATATAAATATATACGAATCTTATATTTCGTTTAATTTTAATTGTTACATCAAAATAAAACAATAAGATACACACACACACACACATGAGGTCCGTGAAATTAGAGGAAATAAACGAATATTAATTTACGCCGCTAGTGCCAAGATTTAGGATTTTAGGGCTAAATAAGTGATAGTCAGTGATACCAAAAAAATATTAGTGATCTGTCCAATAAAAAGTTATTGTAGGAAACGATTATCTTTCTCTGGTAACTTAAACCGGCGGACTGTATTTTAGCATTAATCTATTCAAATAGTACTCAAATTAAATGCTCAATTTCAAAGTTGCTAATATAAAAATTATTATTATTAATAATATTAGTAATATACGGTTTGAAAGCTGAAGAATCATGATTTGGAATGTGTGACGGCCGAGCGCATCTCTACACTGAATTGTATCTGGGGAAAAAAACATCTGGCGTCTTTTATCATAAACGATTGACCCGAGAACAAATAATAACATCGTATAATGCTAATACCATGATATATTTTTATATTACAGGAAATTTTAACCAAAAAAAAAAGGTACGTTTCACAACTAATGTCCTTCGATACTGACGTGCCAGGTGGCGATATTTACCGACACCAGGGGTTCACAATTTGGGCTGGGAAATAAAGAGAGCGTTATTTCCATTATGATTTGCAGGTGTTCCACATTTTTTGTACCATTGTATTGTCAGAAATTCGGGTAACTATATAGGAAAGATGTTTCTACATGCATTGTACGTGCATATTCGTCATCCTTGTTCTTTTGTGTAGTGTGCCTGAAGAAAACCGGTCCTGGTCCTGGTCCTGGTCCTGTACTGTTTGTCGATTTACTAGTTTATTCTTGACTGTCTTTGCTACGCGTTACACGTAGTCAGTGTAGTTTCCACGCGCGTTTGCAATTTTTTGTATTTCTATACTGTTTTTTTTTTTTCCTGTCGTACTTTTAATTTAAATTGTTTTTTTTTTAACATGCCAGTCTTACCATTCAAGAGATATACATTCACTAATTCACAAAGTAAAAATGAATTATTTGTAGTGTTTATACCTACTTCTTTTAAAAACCTGGCCAAGGATTCGTCTCAACCCGAAGTGTCTACATTTTTTCTTCAAGCGCAACAAAAAACATCTAAAGCATGTGGAATACATATTAAATCAGTAAAACGAATAATAGTTAAAGATTGTAAGTATTCTGTATATTATGTTATACAAATATAAATTATAATTTTATATTACTTTATGTAATTATGTATTTTTTTTTTTTTTTTTGTTATTTTGATATTTGATGTACGTGGTAAGTTGTTTAGAAATAATTAACCATAAATCGAATTAAGCATTTAGGTTATTTGTTAAATAAATAACAAATTAGAGAAAAATAAAAAAACACGTATTTAATTTTACATTTCCTGCCGTAAGTAGATGCTAGTTTTGGAAACCATAACGAAAAATCGCCACCTGGCGCGTTAGTATCGGGAGACATTTGTTGTAAAACCACGATTTAAGATACATATTAGGTTGCGTATCAGAATCCCAAAATGTGACCAGTGAAACAACTATCTGAAACAGCTGGTCCCTCGAACAACTAGCGAACCATGTGGATAACTTACAATAGTTTTTACCATTGATCAATTATTTTTTCCCACATTATTTTATCACTCTTATTCTTACCATAATATGATAACTAGGGTTGGGATCAAGGTGGATATATATCCACCTTGGTTGGGATGTTTATGATAATGCATATTTTTTTTAAAAATTGTTATATTACATAAATTAATAGATAGAAATTTGTTTCATGACGTCTACGTTCAATATTTAATAATTTTATTTTGCATATATTTGCATATTTCCCAATTTTTATTTATAAGTGCATATTTTAATATTTTATGAGTTTGAAAACACATATTTGACAGTTTTCGATATAAAATAGGATATAAACCAGGAATTTCTCATTGACCATTCCATTACATTGTTATATTCCAATTTTCTATATTATCTGCATTTTATAAAAATTATAAATTTAATATTATACCAAGTTTTTCCAGGTGTATAATTTTTTTTTTTAATTTGTACCTTATTGATTAAAACATATTTTATATTTCTACAAAATAATTTATTTTAAAGATTCAAGAACTTACTGACAGCAAATAGATCCAATTACACAATTGAACATTTAAAACAAACTATTGTTGTACAGTGCTACCCAATTGATTAACACGTTACTACGTTAGTTCAAATTCATGTTTTCATATACATTTTTACACAAGTATAATATATTAATATGTATATGTATTTTAATAATAATTTTTATATAATTTAGTTCAATATGTGTCAAAAAATTGTAATTATAACCATATTTTTAAAAGTTTAATTATAATATTATAATGCATATTTTTTTATTTTTTAGTGCATAAACGTCCCAACCCTAATGATAACATTTACACTACTAAACTAGTAAACTAAATAACTTGTATTTTAAATTTTTTATGTATTCCATTAATTTATTATTTAATTTCATTAACTATTTTAGGTTTAGGAATAGTTCCAGGTTTAAGTTTTGGTACTTTTAGACATACCTTTAAACAAATTTAATATACGAGTAGGTATTTTATATTTATTTAAAATAAAGTTTTTTATTGATGTTGTTTAGCTTTAAATAAATCAAAACATTGTTTTAAATATTATTTTATAAAAATAAAATACTATTCATTTTCTAAAATGAAATTATAATTTTGAAAAATATTGTAATAATACAGTACCGTATACTTGCTAAATCCTTTACCAGACTCCCATGTTTTTATAATGTCATTTTTATATATAAAAATTTTTTGGCTCATAATTTAGTCAGTATCTGATCAACATACTAAAATTCCCCAAGCGTACCCATTGTGCTAAACCCATAGGCGTAAACGTATTAGGTATATATATTATATATAATTACATATTAGACATTAGTGCATTTATTAATTTATATCATAATTAATACATAATATAGTACTTAACATTTAAAATATATATACCTATATATATTAAATTATAATTATATGCATATTTGTATATTAGATTTTACATCACTAATACATTGAATATTATTAAATTTGTTAAAAATGTAAATATACATTTATTTATATTAATCCTTAAATAAATTAAAATATACTTATTAATTACCTATTATAAATATAATAGTCTGTATTTTGTAGCAAACTTACTTAAAATATGTTTTTTATAATACCTATGTAAAATTGACATAACAGAAAATGAGCGCTCACAAGAAACAGAACTTTTAGGTAATGTTAATACAACTTGCATAAGTTTAAATCGATTTGGAAAATAATTTTAATCAATTTTTTGAATAAACATAAACGTTAAACATTAAAATTGAACGGTATAATAATAATTTAAAGTATTAACTATTAATGGTATAATGGTCGAGTTATTATTCAAATAGTTACACAAATATAAATATACAAACAAAATAAAAATAAAATAAATGTGATATATAATGTACAATGTATTCGTAGGTACTCATGCACTATATTAACAATAGGCAATACAATCTAAATATAATCATTGAAAATCATTAAATATACCACGGTCTTATAATAATAAATAATACCTAATAATATATACTATTAATAGACTAATATTACAAAAATAATTAAATTTAAACTTATAGTTATAGGACATTTTCATTATACTCGTATTTATATTCAACAATAAGCTTTCTAATGTAAACATATTCCATTAAAATAATGAATAAAATTATTTTTTGTCTAATAATGATTATCATTTTTCCTTTACCAAATTATATTATTTATCACTATATTGGTTGGAGTGCTATGAATAATCTTACGGAAGCTAAAGCCCCCCTAAACCCCTACCTACATTTTTTTTTTTCAAAATTGAACCGACCTATAATAGCCCCTACTTACGCCTATGGATACCCACCCCCCATAAAAAATGGAGGAAATTCACTATTGTCGTTTTACCATATAACTTGTTTTAGTTATAATTACGACCAAAATGAACATACTTAAATTAAAGATCATCAAATTTACTATATGTTTCTGTTATTAATTAGTTTATTTTTTACTATATTCGCGTACAACTTAAAAAATTGTAAAATATTTTTTTAAATTTAAAATTTAATTTTTTAGCCAAACATATTATTCCTACGTAAAAATGACTCAAATAAAAATTGAAGGGCAGGTAAATTTACATTTATGTACAAGAGTTATGCTTTTGGACATTTAGTATGTTGAATTGTTGATCAGTAAAGTATGAACTAAATTATGAGTCATAATCCAGCTTTCGTCGAATTAGTTCCATATTTTTAAGTTTTTCAATAACGTGCTTTCCCCTATAATCTATATTATTAAATATAGAGGAACTTACGGTGTTCAAAACAAAAATTATAATCTTATGTAAATTTACCTACCCTTAAATTTTTATTCGAGCCGTTATATTTTTGCGTTGAAATAATATTTTTGGCTAAAAAATTTAATTAAAAAAAAATTAAAATTTTTTTTTTACGTTTTTTTACATTTTTTTAATTTGTACGCAAATTTAATAAAAAATATACCATTTAATAACAGAAACATAGTAAATTTGATGATCTTTAATTTTAATTATGTTCAATTTGGTCGTATGTATAACGGTTAACGAGTTATAGGGTAAAACGCCAATAGGTAATTTCCACCCTTTTTTAGGGGTGGGAGTTTAGCACAAGGAGTACGATTGGGGACTTTTAGTATGTTGATCAGTCAGGTATGGACTAAATCATGAGCCAAAATATTTTTCGAGGAATTAGTTCCATTCTCTTTCCTAATTTGACTGGACTATTAGTTCGGAACAATCTTTCTCTTTTATCTTATCTTTTTTAATAATTTGAAAATACAGTCCGCACGAGTGAATTTTCGCAGGAAAGAATATTTTTTATCCATTTTCTGTTATGCTGTAATTATAATTTATATTATATACCTACGTTGTTGTTTGGCTGTCGAGTATCGAATAATAATATAATAATATTTAATAGGTAAATAACATTCAAGTTCAACCATTATAATATTATGATCCATATTAAGAATAATTAATAGTTATGTTCAAAACTTTTATTAAATTACAAAATAATATAATATCATTAATATAAATATTATTATATAATAAACAATTAAATGATTTTGACATAAAACAAAATAAATTATCATTTGAATTATTAGTAATAAGGTAAACTAAAATATTATAATTCTAATTTTAATTAATGTTTATTATTAATTATTTTAAAATTAATTTATCGATTAACATAATCATTATAAAGACAGGAAGATAACGTACGTATGTATTTTTATATTATAGATAAATGAAAAATTGAAAATATACCAAATTCTTTTCTGCGAAAATCCATTCCTGAGTAGGCTGTTCTTAACAGTTTAATAACTCAGTTATATAATTTAAATTAAAAATATTATTTTTAATAATTATAGAAAAGGCAGAGCTACGATCTACGTCAATAAGAAATTTATTTGGAAAAAATTATTTACCAAGAATTTACTCGATAGTACCAGGATTGAATATCGATGGAGTGCTGGCAATTATAGAAAGAATGAATGTCCACACAAAGATCCA